>NW_025573157.1:0-44683 GCF_020424385.1 Procambarus clarkii
TATTTGCAAATGCCTGGCATTTCACGAGCACTTTGTCCGGGGTTTATATTCTAGCCGGGGAGGATTTACTGGGTTAGGCTAACCTAACCTAACTTAACCAAACCTAACCAAGTATCTCAAGTTACAAATATCTCTGGGAATTCATATTATCTGCTGTTGTAGAATTGACAAAATGGACAGTGTCAACAAAATTATTCCCACATACTCCGTCACTATGTGATGGAGTACACATAGAATAGGGACTGAATTGTCCCTGACAGGGACAATTCTGTAACAAATGTTCTAGCATAAAACTTTGTACAGTTTAGTAATTCCTTACCATTTGATGTACTAGGTAGATCCATGTTTGGTGAAGTTTTATAGCTGGAGCTGGAAGATCCTGTCGAGATGACTTCTTCAAAGAGAATAGCTTCAACACATTGTGTCTTGAGTCTTCCAGTACTTGGCCTACAGTTACCAGATCTGATTTACAGAAACTAGTGAACTATGGAGATAAGATTGTTAATAATATACTTTTTTTGAGATTCATATGACTTGCAGCTTAAAAACCAATCTTATTTTAAAATAGTACACTAAAGTACATAGCAAATTGCGAAATTCGTAGTTTTTTAACTACTTTAAAGCTAAATTCTCAAGCTTTGAAAATAAGCACAATTTGCTATTTTAAGCGGAATCTGGCAACTCTGATTTAGCATGTAAACATTGACTTGCATTCACAATGTAGTTATTTATTTTTCAACAATTTAAAACGAGTTATGAAAATACACACATTGGTACATTATTGCAAAGGCACTATACTATATATATATATATATATATATATATATATATATATATATATATATATATATATATATAATTGTTGCAAGTCGAGCAACAAATATTTTACATTGAACAACAAATGAGATTGGAAAAGCAGTATTGCCAAAATAGACCCCAGACACACCCTGTGGGTAGTAATGGACCCCCATACCGACCCTATGAGGGGTAGTGGACCCCATAATAACACTATGGGCGATAGTGGACACTATACAAACACTATGGGCGGTAGTTGACTTCATAGAGACCCTGTGGGCGGTAAGGGACCCCCTATCGACCCTGTGGGCGGCAGTGGACCCCCTATCGATCCTGTGGGCGGCAGTGGACCCCCTACCGACCCTGTGGGCGGCAGTGGACCCCTACCGAACGTGTGGGCGGCAGTGGACCCCCTACCGACCCTGTGGGCGGCAGTGGACCCCCTATCGATCCTGTGGGCGGTAGTGGACCCCCCCCATATCGACCCTGTGGGCGGCAGTGGACCCCCTATCGATCCTGTGGGCGGCAGTGGACCCCCTACCGACCCAGTGGGTGGCAGTGGACCCCCTGCCGACCCTGTGGGCGGTAGTGGACCCCTACCGACCCTGTGGACGGTAGTTGACTTCATAGCGACCCAGTGGGCGGTAGTGGACCCCATACCGACCCTGTGGGTGGCGGTGGACTCCATACCGACTCTGTGGGCGGCAGTGAACCCTATATACTAATCCTGTGGGCGATACTGTACCCTATAGTCATCCTGTGGGGGCAATGGATGCCATACATATCCAGTGGGTGTTATTGTACCCCATACTTATTCTGTGGGTGGTTGGAGCCCCATACCCATCCTGTGGGTTATAGTGGACCCCATACTCATCCTGTGGGTGGTATTGGACCCCATACCTATCCTGTGGGTGGTTGTGAGCCCATACCCATCCTGTCGGTGGTAGTGGACGCAATACACATCCAGTGGATGGTATTGGATCCCATACCCTTCCTGTGGGTGGAAGTGATCCCCATACCATTCCTGTGGGTGGATGTGACCCCCATACTCATCCTGCGGGTGTTATTGGACCCCTTACCCACCTAACAGGTGGTAGTGGACCCTATACTAATCCTATAATTTCCAATAATCCACACCATACCATCCTGTTTGCAGTAGTTTACCCTATATACATTCCAACATAACATCGTTTTCTGTTAGCGTTCCTACAAAACATTCTTTAAAGGTCTATGCTTAATGCACAACTTGCCTAAACACGCAAGAGAGATTATACAACCTTAGAACACTTTCCCACCAGGAGATTCGAACCCTAGCCAGCACAGAAGCCTTACAGCAACTGGCATAACTGGTACGCCTTTAACCCACTGCACCACAGCTCAGACCCTTAAAAGAGATGGTAACTTCGGAGTATTTCACCTCCAAAGATCACCATCTCCCAAGGGCAACTAGAGCATAGTGAGGGGCTACTCACGTTCTTTCATCAAATTCCTGTTAATATGGGAGAACTCTGTGTCTATGCTTAATGCACAACTTGCCTAAACACGCAAGAGAGATTATACAACCTTAGAACACTTTCCCACCAGGAGATTCGAACCCTAGCCAGCACAGAAGCCTTACAGCAACTGGCATAACTGGTACGCCTTTAACCCACTGCACCACAGCTCAGACCCTTAAAAGAGATGGTAACTTCGGAGTATTTCACCTCCAAAGATCACCATCTCCCAAGGGCAACTAGAGCATAGTGAGGGGCTACTCACGTTCTTTCATCAAATTCCTGTTAATATGGGAGAACTCTGTGTCTATGCTTAATGCACAACTTGCCTAAACACGCAAGAGAGATTATACAACCTTAGAACACTTTCCCACCAGGAGATTCGAACCCTAGCCAGCACAGAAGCCTTACAGCAACTGGCATAACTGGTACGCCTTTAACCCACTGCACCACAGCTCAGACCCTTAAAAGAGATGGTAACTTCGGAGTATTTCACCTCCAAAGATCACCATCTCCCAAGGGCAACTAGAGCATAGTGAGGGGCTACTCACGTTCTTTCATCAAATTCCTGTTAATATGGGAGAACTCTGTGTCTATGCTTAATGCACAACTTGCCTAAACACGCAAGAGAGATTATACAACCTTAGAACACTTTCCCACCAGGAGATTCGAACCCTAGCCAGCACAGAAGCCTTACAGCAACTGGCATAACTGGTACGCCTTTAACCCACTGCACCACAGCTCAGACCCTTAAAAGAGATGGTAACTTCGGAGTATTTCACCTCCAAAGATCACCATCTCCCAAGGGCAACTAGAGCATAGTGAGGGGCTACTCACGTTCTTTCATCAAATTCCTGTTAATATGGGAGAACTCTGTGTCTATGCTTAATGCACAACTTGCCTAAACACGCAAGAGAGATTATACAACCTTAGAACACTTTCCCACCAGGAGATTCGAACCCTAGCCAGCACAGAAGCCTTACAGCAACTGGCATAACTGGTACGCCTTTAACCCACTGCACCACAGCTCAGACCCTTAAAAGAGATGGTAACTTCGGAGTATTTCACCTCCAAAGATCACCATCTCCCAAGGGCAACTAGAGCATAGTGAGGGGCTACTCACGTTCTTTCATCAAATTCCTGTTAATATGGGAGAACTCTGTGTCTATGCTTAATGCACAACTTGCCTAAACACGCAAGAGAGATTATACAACCTTAGAACACTTTCCCACCAGGAGATTCGAACCCTAGCCAGCACAGAAGCCTTACAGCAACTGGCATAACTGGTACGCCTTTAACCCACTGCACCACAGCTCAGACCCTTAAAAGAGATGGTAACTTCGGAGTATTTCACCTCCAAAGATCACCATCTCCCAAGGGCAACTAGAGCATAGTGAGGGGCTACTCACGTTCTTTCATCAAATTCCTGTTAATATGGGAGAACTCTGTGTCTATGCTTAATGCACAACTTGCCTAAACACGCAAGAGAGATTATACAACCTTAGAACACTTTCCCACCAGGAGATTCGAACCCTAGCCAGCACAGAAGCCTTACAGCAACTGGCATAACTGGTACGCCTTTAACCCACTGCACCACAGCTCAGACCCTTAAAAGAGATGGTAACTTCGGAGTATTTCACCTCCAAAGATCACCATCTCCCAAGGGCAACTAGAGCATAGTGAGGGGCTACTCACGTTCTTTCATCAAATTCCTGTTAATATGGGAGAACTCTGTGTCTATGCTTAATGCACAACTTGCCTAAACACGCAAGAGAGATTATACAACCTTAGAACACTTTCCCACCAGGAGATTCGAACCCTAGCCAGCACAGAAGCCTTACAGCAACTGGCATAACTGGTACGCCTTTAACCCACTGCACCACAGCTCAGACCCTTAAAAGAGATGGTAACTTCGGAGTATTTCACCTCCAAAGATCACCATCTCCCAAGGGCAACTAGAGCATAGTGAGGGGCTACTCACGTTCTTTCATCAAATTCCTGTTAATATGGGAGAACTCTGTGTCTATGCTTAATGCACAACTTGCCTAAACACGCAAGAGAGATTATACAACCTTAGAACACTTTCCCACCAGGAGATTCGAACCCTAGCCAGCACAGAAGCCTTACAGCAACTGGCATAACTGGTACGCCTTTAACCCACTGCACCACAGCTCAGACCCTTAAAAGAGATGGTAACTTCGGAGTATTTCACCTCCAAAGATCACCATCTCCCAAGGGCAACTAGAGCATAGTGAGGGGCTACTCACGTTCTTTCATCAAATTCCTGTTAATATGGGAGAACTCTGTGTCTATGCTTAATGCACAACTTGCCTAAACACGCAAGAGAGATTATACAACCTTAGAACACTTTCCCACCAGGAGATTCGAACCCTAGCCAGCACAGAAGCCTTACAGCAACTGGCATAACTGGTACGCCTTTAACCCACTGCACCACAGCTCAGACCCTTAAAAGAGATGGTAACTTCGGAGTATTTCACCTCCAAAGATCACCATCTCCCAAGGGCAACTAGAGCATAGTGAGGGGCTACTCACGTTCTTTCATCAAATTCCTGTTAATATGGGAGAACTCTGTGTCTATGCTTAATGCACAACTTGCCTAAACACGCAAGAGAGATTATACAACCTTAGAACACTTTCCCACCAGGAGATTCGAACCCTAGCCAGCACAGAAGCCTTACAGCAACTGGCATAACTGGTACGCCTTTAACCCACTGCACCACAGCTCAGACCCTTAAAAGAGATGGTAACTTCGGAGTATTTCACCTCCAAAGATCACCATCTCCCAAGGGCAACTAGAGCATAGTGAGGGGCTACTCACGTTCTTTCATCAAATTCCTGTTAATATGGGAGAACTCTGTGTCTATGCTTAATGCACAACTTGCCTAAACACGCAAGAGAGATTATACAACCTTAGAACACTTTCCCACCAGGAGATTCGAACCCTAGCCAGCACAGAAGCCTTACAGCAACTGGCATAACTGGTACGCCTTTAACCCACTGCACCACAGCTCAGACCCTTAAAAGAGATGGTAACTTCGGAGTATTTCACCTCCAAAGATCACCATCTCCCAAGGGCAACTAGAGCATAGTGAGGGGCTACTCACGTTCTTTCATCAAATTCCTGTTAATATGGGAGAACTCTGTGTCTATGCTTAATGCACAACTTGCCTAAACACGCAAGAGAGATTATACAACCTTAGAACACTTTCCCACCAGGAGATTCGAACCCTAGCCAGCACAGAAGCCTTACAGCAACTGGCATAACTGGTACGCCTTTAACCCACTGCACCACAGCTCAGACCCTTAAAAGAGATGGTAACTTCGGAGTATTTCACCTCCAAAGATCACCATCTCCCAAGGGCAACTAGAGCATAGTGAGGGGCTACTCACGTTCTTTCATCAAATTCCTGTTAATATGGGAGAACTCTGTGTCTATGCTTAATGCACAACTTGCCTAAACACGCAAGAGAGATTATACAACCTTAGAACACTTTCCCACCAGGAGATTCGAACCCTAGCCAGCACAGAAGCCTTACAGCAACTGGCATAACTGGTACGCCTTTAACCCACTGCACCACAGCTCAGACCCTTAAAAGAGATGGTAACTTCGGAGTATTTCACCTCCAAAGATCACCATCTCCCAAGGGCAACTAGAGCATAGTGAGGGGCTACTCACGTTCTTTCATCAAATTCCTGTTAATATGGGAGAACTCTGTGTCTATGCTTAATGCACAACTTGCCTAAACACGCAAGAGAGATTATACAACCTTAGAACACTTTCCCACCAGGAGATTCGAACCCTAGCCAGCACAGAAGCCTTACAGCAACTGGCATAACTGGTACGCCTTTAACCCACTGCACCACAGCTCAGACCCTTAAAAGAGATGGTAACTTCGGAGTATTTCACCTCCAAAGATCACCATCTCCCAAGGGCAACTAGAGCATAGTGAGGGGCTACTCACGTTCTTTCATCAAATTCCTGTTAATATGGGAGAACTCTGTGTCTATGCTTAATGCACAACTTGCCTAAACACGCAAGAGAGATTATACAACCTTAGAACACTTTCCCACCAGGAGATTCGAACCCTAGCCAGCACAGAAGCCTTACAGCAACTGGCATAACTGGTACGCCTTTAACCCACTGCACCACAGCTCAGACCCTTAAAAGAGATGGTAACTTCGGAGTATTTCACCTCCAAAGATCACCATCTCCCAAGGGCAACTAGAGCATAGTGAGGGGCTACTCACGTTCTTTCATCAAATTCCTGTTAATATGGGAGAACTCTGTGTCTATGCTTAATGCACAACTTGCCTAAACACGCAAGAGAGATTATACAACCTTAGAACACTTTCCCACCAGGAGATTCGAACCCTAGCCAGCACAGAAGCCTTACAGCAACTGGCATAACTGGTACGCCTTTAACCCACTGCACCACAGCTCAGACCCTTAAAAGAGATGGTAACTTCGGAGTATTTCACCTCCAAAGATCACCATCTCCCAAGGGCAACTAGAGCATAGTGAGGGGCTACTCACGTTCTTTCATCAAATTCCTGTTAATATGGGAGAACTCTGTGTCTATGCTTAATGCACAACTTGCCTAAACACGCAAGAGAGATTATACAACCTTAGAACACTTTCCCACCAGGAGATTCGAACCCTAGCCAGCACAGAAGCCTTACAGCAACTGGCATAACTGGTACGCCTTTAACCCACTGCACCACAGCTCAGACCCTTAAAAGAGATGGTAACTTCGGAGTATTTCACCTCCAAAGATCACCATCTCCCAAGGGCAACTAGAGCATAGTGAGGGGCTACTCACGTTCTTTCATCAAATTCCTGTTAATATGGGAGAACTCTGTGTCTATGCTTAATGCACAACTTGCCTAAACACGCAAGAGAGATTATACAACCTTAGAACACTTTCCCACCAGGAGATTCGAACCCTAGCCAGCACAGAAGCCTTACAGCAACTGGCATAACTGGTACGCCTTTAACCCACTGCACCACAGCTCAGACCCTTAAAAGAGATGGTAACTTCGGAGTATTTCACCTCCAAAGATCACCATCTCCCAAGGGCAACTAGAGCATAGTGAGGGGCTACTCACGTTCTTTCATCAAATTCCTGTTAATATGGGAGAACTCTGTGTCTATGCTTAATGCACAACTTGCCTAAACACGCAAGAGAGATTATACAACCTTAGAACACTTTCCCACCAGGAGATTCGAACCCTAGCCAGCACAGAAGCCTTACAGCAACTGGCATAACTGGTACGCCTTTAACCCACTGCACCACAGCTCAGACCCTTAAAAGAGATGGTAACTTCGGAGTATTTCACCTCCAAAGATCACCATCTCCCAAGGGCAACTAGAGCATAGTGAGGGGCTACTCACGTTCTTTCATCAAATTCCTGTTAATATGGGAGAACTCTGTGTCTATGCTTAATGCACAACTTGCCTAAACACGCAAGAGAGATTATACAACCTTAGAACACTTTCCCACCAGGAGATTCGAACCCTAGCCAGCACAGAAGCCTTACAGCAACTGGCATAACTGGTACGCCTTTAACCCACTGCACCACAGCTCAGACCCTTAAAAGAGATGGTAACTTCGGAGTATTTCACCTCCAAAGATCACCATCTCCCAAGGGCAACTAGAGCATAGTGAGGGGCTACTCACGTTCTTTCATCAAATTCCTGTTAATATGGGAGAACTCTGTGTCTATGCTTAATGCACAACTTGCCTAAACACGCAAGAGAGATTATACAACCTTAGAACACTTTCCCACCAGGAGATTCGAACCCTAGCCAGCACAGAAGCCTTACAGCAACTGGCATAACTGGTACGCCTTTAACCCACTGCACCACAGCTCAGACCCTTAAAAGAGATGGTAACTTCGGAGTATTTCACCTCCAAAGATCACCATCTCCCAAGGGCAACTAGAGCATAGTGAGGGGCTACTCACGTTCTTTCATCAAATTCCTGTTAATATGGGAGAACTCTGTGTCTATGCTTAATGCACAACTTGCCTAAACACGCAAGAGAGATTATACAACCTTAGAACACTTTCCCACCAGGAGATTCGAACCCTAGCCAGCACAGAAGCCTTACAGCAACTGGCATAACTGGTACGCCTTTAACCCACTGCACCACAGCTCAGACCCTTAAAAGAGATGGTAACTTCGGAGTATTTCACCTCCAAAGATCACCATCTCCCAAGGGCAACTAGAGCATAGTGAGGGGCTACTCACGTTCTTTCATCAAATTCCTGTTAATATGGGAGAACTCTGTGTCTATGCTTAATGCACAACTTGCCTAAACACGCAAGAGAGATTATACAACCTTAGAACACTTTCCCACCAGGAGATTCGAACCCTAGCCAGCACAGAAGCCTTACAGCAACTGGCATAACTGGTACGCCTTTAACCACTGCACCACAGCTCAGACCCTTAAAAGAGATGGTAACTTCGGAGTATTTCACCTCCAAAGATCACCATCTCCCAAGGGCAACTAGAGCATAGTGAGGGGCTACTCACGTTCTTTCATCAAATTCCTGTTAATATGGGAGAACTCTGTGTCTATGCTTAATGCACAACTTGCCTAAACACGCAAGAGAGATTATACAACCTTAGAACACTTTCCCACCAGGAGATTCGAACCCTAGCCAGCACAGAAGCCTTACAGCAACTGGCATAACTGGTACGCCTTTAACCCACTGCACCACAGCTCAGACCCTTAAAAGAGATGGTAACTTCGGAGTATTTCACCTCCAAAGATCACCATCTCCCAAGGGCAACTAGAGCATAGTGAGGGGCTACTCACGTTCTTTCATCAAATTCCTGTTAATATGGGAGAACTCTGTGTCTATGCTTAATGCACAACTTGCCTAAACACGCAAGAGAGATTATACAACCTTAGAACACTTTCCCACCAGGAGATTCGAACCCTAGCCAGCACAGAAGCCTTACAGCAACTGGCATAACTGGTACGCCTTTACCCACTGCACCACAGCTCAGACCCTTAAAAGAGATGGTAACTTCGGAGTATTTCACCTCCAAAGATCACCATCTCCCAAGGGCAACTAGAGCATAGTGAGGGGCTACTCACGTTCTTTCATCAAATTCCTGTTAATATGGGAGAACTCTGTGTCTATGCTTAATGCACAACTTGCCTAAACACGCAAGAGAGATTATACAACCTTAGAACACTTTCCCACCAGGAGATTCGAACCCTAGCCAGCACAGAAGCCTTACAGCAACTGGCATAACTGGTACGCCTTTAACCCACTGCACCACAGCTCAGACCCTTAAAGAGATGGTAACTTCGGAGTATTTCACCTCCAAAGATCACCATCTCCCAAGGGCAACTAGAGCATAGTGAGGGGCTACTCACGTTCTTTCATCAAATTCCTGTTAATATGGGAGAACTCTGTGTCTATGCTTAATGCACAACTTGCCTAAACACGCAAGAGAGATTATACAACCTTAGAACACTTTCCCACCAGGAGATTCGAACCCTAGCCAGCACAGAAGCCTTACAGCAACTGGCATAACTGGTACGCCTTTAACCCACTGCACCACAGCTCAGACCCTTAAAAGAGATGGTAACTTCGGAGTATTTCACCTCCAAAGATCACCATCTCCCAAGGGCAACTAGAGCATAGTGAGGGGCTACTCACGTTCTTTCATCAAATTCCTGTTAATATGGGAGAACTCTGTGTCTATGCTTAATGCACAACTTGCCTAAACACGCAAGAGAGATTATACAACCTTAGAACACTTTCCCACCAGGAGATTCGAACCCTAGCCAGCACAGAAGCCTTACAGCAACTGGCATAACTGGTACGCCTTTAACCCACTGCACCACAGCTCAGACCCTAAAAGAGATGGTAACTTCGGAGTATTTCACCTCCAAAGATCACCATCTCCCAAGGGCAACTAGAGCATAGTGAGGGGCTACTCACGTTCTTTCATCAAATTCCTGTTAATATGGGAGAACTCTGTGTCTATGCTTAATGCACAACTTGCCTAAACACGCAAGAGAGATTATACAACCTTAGAACACTTTCCCACCAGGAGATTCGAACCCTAGCCAGCACAGAAGCCTTACAGCAACTGGCATAACTGGTACGCCTTTAACCCACTGCACCACAGCTCAGACCCTTAAAAGAGATGGTAACTTCGGAGTATTTCACCTCCAAAGATCACCATCTCCCAAGGGCAACTAGAGCATAGTGAGGGGCTACTCACGTTCTTTCATCAAATTCCTGTTAATATGGGAGAACTCTGTGTCTATGCTTAATGCACAACTTGCCTAAACACGCAAGAGAGATTATACAACCTTAGAACACTTTCCCACCAGGAGATTCGAACCCTAGCCAGCACAGAAGCCTTACAGCAACTGGCATAACTGGTACGCCTTTAACCCACTGCACCACAGCTCAGACCCTTAAAAGAGATGGTAACTTCGGAGTATTTCACCTCCAAAGATCACCATCTCCCAAGGGCAACTAGAGCATAGTGAGGGGCTACTCACGTTCTTTCATCAAATTCCTGTTAATATGGGAGAACTCTGTGTCTATGCTTAATGCACAACTTGCCTAAACACGCAAGAGAGATTATACAACCTTAGAACACTTTCCCACCAGGAGATTCGAACCCTAGCCAGCACAGAAGCCTTACAGCAACTGGCATAACTGGTACGCCTTTAACCCACTGCACCACAGCTCAGACCCTTAAAAGAGATGGTAACTTCGGAGTATTTCACCTCCAAAGATCACCATCTCCCAAGGGCAACTAGAGCATAGTGAGGGGCTACTCACGTTCTTTCATCAAATTCCTGTTAATATGGGAGAACTCTGTGTCTATGCTTAATGCACAACTTGCCTAAACACGCAAGAGAGATTATACAACCTTAGAACACTTTCCCACCAGGAGATTCGAACCCTAGCCAGCACAGAAGCCTTACAGCAATCTGGCATAACTGGTACGCCTTTAACCCACTGCACCACAGCTCAGACCCTTAAAAGAGATGGTAACTTCGGAGTATTTCACCTCCAAAGATCACCATCTCCCAAGGGCAACTAGAGCATAGTGAGGGGCTACTCACGTTCTTTCATCAAATTCCTGTTAATATGGGAGAACTCTGTGTCTATGCTTAATGCACAACTTGCCTAAACACGCAAGAGAGATTATACAACCTTAGAACACTTTCCCACCAGGAGATTCGAACCCTAGCCAGCACAGAAGCCTTACAGCAACTGGCATAACTGGTACGCCTTTAACCCACTGCACCACAGCTCAGACCCTTAAAAGAGATGGTAACTTCGGAGTATTTCACCTCCAAAGATCACCATCTCCAAGGGCAACTAGAGCATAGTGAGGGGCTACTCACGTTCTTTCATCAAATTCCTGTTAATATGGGAGAACTCTGTGTCTATGCTTAATGCACAACTTGCCTAAACACGCAAGAGAGATTATACAACCTTAGAACACTTTCCCACCAGGAGATTCGAACCCTAGCCAGCACAGAAGCCTTACAGCAACTGGCATAACTGGTACGCCTTTAACCCACTGCACCACAGCTCAGACCCTTAAAAGAGATGGTAACTTCGGAGTATTTCACCTCCAAAGATCACCATCTCCCAAGGGCAACTAGAGCATAGTGAGGGGCTACTCACGTTCTTTCATCAAATTCCTGTTAATATGGGAGAACTCTGTGTCTATGCTTAATGCACAACTTGCCTAAACACGCAAGAGAGATTATACAACCTTAGAACACTTTCCCACCAGGAGATTCGAACCCTAGCCAGCACAGAAGCCTTACAGCAACTGGCATAACTGGTACGCCTTTACCCACTGCACCACAGCTCAGACCCTTAAAAGAGATGGTAACTTCGGAGTATTTCACCTCCAAAGATCACCATCTCCCAAGGGCAACTAGAGCATAGTGAGGGGCTACTCACGTTCTTTCATCAAATTCCTGTTAATATGGGAGAACTCTGTGTCTATGCTTAATGCACAACTTGCCTAAACACGCAAGAGAGATTATACAACCTTAGAACACTTTCCCACCAGGAGATTCGAACCCTAGCCAGCACAGAAGCCTTACAGCAACTGGCATAACTGGTACGCCTTTAACCCACTGCACCACAGCTCAGACCCTTAAAAGAGATGGTAACTTCGGAGTATTTCACCTCCAAAGATCACCATCTCCCAAGGGCAACTAGAGCATAGTGAGGGGCTACTCACGTTCTTTCATCAAATTCCTGTTAATATGGGAGAACTCTGTGTCTATGCTTAATGCACAACTTGCCTAAACACGCAAGAGAGATTATACAACCTTAGAACACTTTCCCACCAGGAGATTCGAACCCTAGCCAGCACAGAAGCCTTACAGCAACTGGCATAACTGGTACGCCTTTAACCCACTGCACCACAGCTCAGACCCTTAAAAGAGATGGTAACTTCGGAGTATTTCACCTCCAAAGATCACCATCTCCCAAGGGCAACTAGAGCATAGTGAGGGGCTACTCACGTTCTTTCATCAAATTCCTGTTAATATGGGAGAACTCTGTGTCTATGCTTAATGCACAACTTGCCTAAACACGCAAGAGAGATTATACAACCTTAGAACACTTTCCCACCAGGAGATTCGAACCCTAGCCAGCACAGAAGCCTTACAGCAACTGGCATAACTGGTACGCCTTTAACCCACTGCACCACAGCTCAGACCCTTAAAAGAGATGGTAACTTCGGAGTATTTCACCTCCAAAGATCACCATCTCCCAAGGGCAACTAGAGCATAGTGAGGGGCTACTCACGTTCTTTCATCAAATTCCTGTTAATATGGGAGAACTCTGTGTCTATGCTTAATGCACAACTTGCCTAAACACGCAAGAGAGATTATACAACCTTAGAACACTTTCCCACCAGGAGATTCGAACCCTAGCCAACACAGAAGCCTTACAGCAACTGGCATAACAGGTACGCCTTTAACCCACTGCACCAGAGCTCAGACCCTTAAAAGAGATGGTAACTTCGGAGTATTTCACCTCCAAAGATCACCATCTCCCAAGGGCAACTAGAGCATAGTGAGGGGCTACTCACGTTCTTCATCAAATTCCTGTTAATATGGGAGAACTCTGTGTCTATGCTTAATGCACAACTTGCCTAAACACGCAAGAGAGATTATACAACCTTAGAACACTTTCCCACCAGGAGATTCGAACCCTAGCCAGCACAGAAGCCTTACAGCAACTGGCATAACTGGTACGCCTTTAACCCACTGCACTACAGCTCAGACCCTTAAAAGAGATCGTAACTTCGGAGTATTTCACCTCAAAAGATCACCATCTCCCAAGGGCAACTAGAGCATAGTGAGGGGCTACTCACGTTCTTTCATCAAATTCCTGTTAATATGGGAGAACTCTGTGTCTATGCTTAATGCACAACTTGCCTAAACACGCAAGAGAGATTATACAACCTTAGAACACTTTCCCACCAGGAGATTCGAACCCTAGCCAGCACAGAAGCCTTACAGCAAGTGGCATAACTGGTACGCCTTTAACCCACTGCACCAGAGCTCAGACCCTTAAAAGAGATGGTAACTTCGGAGTATTTCACCTCCAAAGATCACCATCTCCCAAGGGCAACTAGAGCATAGTGAGGGGCTACTCACTTTCTTTCATCAAATTTCATCAAATTCCTATTAATATGGGAGAACTCTGTGTCTATGCTTAATGCACAACTTGCCTAAACAGGCAAGAGAGATTATACAACCTTAGAACACTTTCCCACCAGGAGATTCGAACCCTAGCCAGCACAGAAGCCTTATAGCAAATGGCATAACTGGTACACCGTAAACCCACTGCACCACAGCTCTGACCCTTAAATGAGATGGTAACTTCGGAGTATTTCACCTCCAAAGATCACCATCTCCCAAGGGCTACTAGAGCATAGTGAGGGGCTACTCACATTCTTTCATCAAATTCCTGTTAATATATGAGAACTCTGTGTCTATGCTTAATGCACAACTTACCTAAACACACAAAGGAGATTATACAACCTTAGAACACTTTCCCACCAGGAGATTCGAACCCTAGCCAGCACAGAAGCTTTACAGCAACTGGCATAACTGGTACGCCTTTACCCACTGCACCACAGCTCAGGCCCTTAAAAGAGATGGTAACTTCGGAGTATTTCTCCTCCAAAGATCACCATCTCTCAAGGGCAACTAGAGCATAGTGAGGGGCTACTCACGTTCTTTCATCAAATTCCTGTTAATATGGGAGAACTCTGTGTCTATGCTTAATGCACAACTTGCCTAAACACGCAAGAGAGATTATACAACCTTAGAACACTGACCCACCAGGAGATTCGTACCCTAGCCAGCACAGAAGCCTTACAGCAAATGGCATAACTGGTACGCCTTAAACCCACTGCACCACAGCTCAGACACCTAAAGGAGATGGTAACTTCAGAGTATTTCACCTCCAAAGATCACCATCTCCCAAGGGCAACTAGAGCATAGTGAGGGGCTACTCACGTTCTTTCATCAAATTCCTGTTAATATGGGAGAACTCTGTGTCTATGCTTAATGCACAACATGTCTAAACAGGCAAGAGAGATTATACAACCTTAGAACACTTTCCCACCAGGAGATTCGAACCCTAGCCAGCACAGAAGCCTTACAGCAAATGGCATAACTGGTACACCGTAAACCCACTGCACCACAGCTCTGACCCTTAAATGAGATGGTAACTTCGGAGTATTTCACCTCCAAAGATCACCATCTCCCAAGGGCAACTAAAGCATAGTGAGGGGCTACTCACATTCTTTCATCAAATTCCTGTTAATATATGAGAACTCTGTGTCTATGCTTAATGCACAACTTACCTAAACACGCAAGAGAGATTATACAACATTAGAACACTTTGCTACCTGGAGATGCGAACCCTAGCCATAACAGAAGCCTTACAGCAACTGGCATAACTGGTACGCCTTTTGCCCACTGCACCACAGCTCAGACCCTTAAAAGAGATGGTAACTTCGGAGTATTTCACCTATAAAGATCACCATCTCCCAAGGGCATCTAGAGCATAGGGAGGGGCTACTCACGTTCTTTCATCAAATTCCTGTTAATATGGGAGAACTCTGTGTCTATGCTTAATGCACAACTTGCCTAAACACGCAAGAGAGATTATACAACCTTAGAACACTGACCCACCAGAAGATTCGTACCCTAGCCAGCACAGAAGCCTTACAGCAAATGGCATAACTGGTACACCTTAAACCCACTGCACCACACCTCAGACACCAGAAGGAGATGGTAACTTCAGAGTATTTCACCTCCAAAGATCACCATCTCCCAAGGGCAACTAGAGCATAGTGAGAGGCTACTCACGTTCTTTCATCAAATTCCTGTTAATATGGGAGAACTCTGTGTCTATGCTTAATTCACAACTTGCCTAAACACGCAAGAGGGATTATACAACCTTAGAACACTTTCCCACCAGGAGATTCCAACCCTAGCCAGCACAGAAGCCTTACAGCAACTGCCATAACTGGTACGCCTTTAACCCTCTGCACCACAGCTCAGACCCTTAAAAGGGATGGTAACTTCGGAGTATTTCACCTATAAAGATCACCATCTCCCAAGGGCATCTAGAGCATAGGGAGGGGCTACTCACGTTCTTTCATCAAATTCCTGTCAATATGGGTGAACTCTGTGTCTATTCTTAATGCACAACTTGCCTAAACACGCAAGAGAGATTATACAACCTTAGAACACTGACCCACCAGGAGATTCGTACCCTAGCCAGCACAGAAGCCTTACAGCAAATGGCATAACTGGTACGCCTTAAACCCACTGCACCACAGCTCAGACACCTAAAGGAGATGGTAACTTCAGAGTGTTTCACCTCCAAAGATCACCATCTCCCAAGGGCAACTAGAGCATAGTGAGGGGGCTACTCACGTTCTTTCATCAAATTCCTATTAATATGGGAGATCTCTGTGTCTATGCTTAATGCACAACTTGCCTAAACAGGCAAGAGAGATTATACAACCTTAGAAGACTTTCCCACCAGGAGATTCGAACCCTAGCCAGCACAGAAGCCTTACAGCAAATGGCATAACTGGTACACCGTAAACCCACTGCACCACAGCTCTGACCCTTAAATGAGATGGTAACTTCGGAGTATTTCACCTCCAAAGATCACCATCTCCCAAGGGCAACTAGAGCATAGTGAGGGGCTACTCACATTCTTTCATCAAATTCCTGTTAATATATGAGAACTCTGTGTCTATGCTTAATGCACAACTTACCTAAACACGCAAGAGAGATTATACAACCTTAGAACACTTTCCCACCAGGAGATTCGAACCCTAGCCAGCACAGAAGCCTTACAGCAACTGGCATAACTGGTACGCCTTTAACCTACTGCACCAAAGCTCAGACCCTTAAAAGAGATGGTAACATCAGAGTATTTCACCTCAAAAGATCACCATCTCCCAAGGGCATCTAGAGCATAGTGAGGGGCTACTCACGTTCTTCCATCAAATTCTTGTTAATATGGGAGAACTCTGTGTCTATCCTTAATGCACAACTTGCCTAAACACGCAAGAGAGATTATACAACCTTAGAACACTTTCCCACCAGGAGATTCCAACCCTAGCCTGCACAGAAGCCTTACAGCAAATGGCATAACTGGTAAGCCTTTAACCCACTGCACCAGAGCTCAGACCCTTAAAAGAGATATTAACTTCGGAGTATTTCACCTCCAAAGATCACCATCTCCCAAGAGCAACTAGAGCATAGTGAAGGGCTACTCACGTTCTTTCTTCAAATTCCTGTTAATATGGGAGAACTCTGTGTCTATGCTTAATGCACAACTTGCCTAAACACGCAAGAGAGATTATACAACATTAGAACACTTTCCCACCAGGAAATTCGAACCCTAGCCAGCACAGAAGCCTTACAGAAACAGGCATAACTGGTACACCTTTAGCCCACTGCACCACAGCTCAGACCCTTAAAAGAAATGGTAACTTCGGAGTATTTCACCTCCAAAGATCACCATCTCCCAAGGGCAACTAGAGCATAGTTTGGGGCTACTCATGTTCTTTCATCAAATTCTTGTTAATATGGGAGAACTCTGTGTCTATGCTTAATGCACAACTTGCCTAAACACGCAAGAGAGATTATACAACATTAAGACACTTTGCTACCTGGAGATGCGAACCCTAGCCATCACAGAAGCCTTACAGCAACTGGCATAACTGGTACGCCTTTTGCCCACTGCACCGCAGCTCAGACCCTTAAAAGAGATGGTAACTTCGGAGTATTTCACCTATAAGATCACCATCTCCCAAGGGCATCTAGAGCATAGGGAGGGGCTACTCACGTTCTTTCATCAAATTCCTGTTAATATGGGAGAACTCTGTGTCTATGCTTAATGCACAACTTGCCTAAACACGCAAGAGAGATTATACAACCTTATAACACTGACCCACCAGGAGATTCGTACCCTAGCCAGCACAGAAGCCTTACAGCAAATGGCATAACTGGTACGCCTAAACCCACTGCACCACACCTCAGACACCTAAAGGAGATGGTAACTTCAGAGTATTTCACCTCCAAAGATCACCATCTCCCAAGGGAAACTAGAGCATAGTGAGGGGCTACTCACGTTCTTTCATCAAATTCCTGTTAATATGGGAGAACTCTGTGTCTATGCTTAATTCACAACTTGCCTAAACACGCAAGAGGGATTATACAACCTTAGAACACTTTCCCACCAGGAGATTCCAACCCTAGCCAGCACAGAAGCCTTACAGCAACTGCCATAACTGGTACGCCTTTAACCCTCTGCACCACAGCTCAGACCCTTAAAAGGGATGGTAACTTCGGAGTATTTCACCTATAAAGATCACCATCTCCCAAGGGCATCTAGAGCATAGGGAGGGGCTACTCACGTTCTTTCATCAAATTCCTGTTAATATGGGAGAACTCTGTGTCTATGCTTAATGCACAACTTGCCTAAACACGCAAGAGAGATTATTCAACCTTAGAACACTGACCCACCAGGAGATTCGTACCCTAGCCAGCACAGAAGCCTTACAGCAAATGGCATAACTGGTACGCCTTAAACCCACTGCACCACTGCTCAGACACCTAAAGGAGATGGTAACTTCAGAGTATTTCACCTCCAAAGATCACCATCTCCCAAGGGCAACTAGAGCATAGTGAGGGGCTACTCACGTTCTTTCATCAAATTCCTGTTAATATGGGAGAACTCTGTTTCTATGCTTAATGCACAACTTGCCTAAACACGCAAGAGGGATTATACAACCTTAGAACACTTTCCCACCAGGAGATTCCAACCCTAGCCAGCACAGAAGCCTTACAGCAACTGGCATAACTGGTACGCCTTTAACCCTCTGCACCACAGCTCAGACCCTTAAAAGAGAGGCTACTCACTGTCTTTCATCAAATTCCTATTATTATGGGAGAACTCTGTGTCAATGCTTAATGCACAACTTGCCTTAACAGGTAAGAGAGATTATACAACCTTAGAACACTTTCCCACAAGGAGATTCCAACCCTAGCCAGCACAGAAGCCTTACAGCAAATGGCATAACAGGTACACCGTAAACCCACTGCACCACAGCTCTGACCCTTAAATGAGATGGTAACTTCGGAGTATTTCACCTCCAAAGATCACCATCTCCCTAGGGCAACTAGAGCATAGTGAGGGGCTACTCACATTCTTTCATCAAATTCCTGTTAATATATGAGAACTCTGTGTCTATGCTTAATGCACAACTTACCTAAACACGCTAGAGAGATTATACAACCTTAGAACACTTTCCCACCAGGAGATTCGAACCCTAGCCAGCACAGAAGCTTTACAGCAACTAGCATAACTGGTACGCCTTTACCCACTGCACCACAGCTCAGGCCCTTAAAAGAGATGGTAACTTCGGAGTATTTCTCCTCCAAAGATCACCATCTCTCAAGGGCAACTAGAGCATTGTGAGGGGCTACTCACGTTCTTTCATCAAATTCCTGTTAATATGGGAGAACTCTGTGTCTATGCTTAATGCACAACTTGCCTAAACACGCAAGAGAGATTATACAACCTTAGAACACTTTCCCACCAGGAGATTCGAACCCTAGCCAGCACAGAAGCTTTACAGCAACTAGCATAACTGGTACGCCTTTACCCACTGCACCACAGCTCAGGCCCTTAAAAGAGATGGTAACTTCGGAGTATTTCTCCTCCAAAGATCACCATCTCCCAAGGGCAACTAGAGCATAGTGAGGGGCTACTCACGTTCTTTCATCAAATTCCTGTTAATATGGGAGAACTCTGTGTCTCTGCTTAATTCACAACTTGCCTAAACACGCAAGAGGGATTATACAACCTTAGAACACTTTCCCACCAGGAGATTCGAACCCTAGCCAGCACAGAAGCCTTACAGCAAATGGCATAACTAGTACACCATAAACCCACTGCACCACAGCTCTGACCCTTAAATGAGATGGTAAATTTAGAGTATTTCACCTCCAAAGATCACCATCTCCCAAGGGCAACTAGAGCATAGTGAGGGTCTACTCACATTCTTTCATCAAATTCCTGTTAATATATGAGAACTCTGTGTCCATGCTTAATGCACAACTTACCTAAACACGCAAGAGAGATTATACAACCTTAGAACACTTTCCCACCAGGAGATTCGAACCCTAGCCAGCACAGAAGCTTTACAGCAACTGGCATAACTGGTACGCCTTTACCCACTGCACCACAGCTCAGGCTCTTAATAGAGATGGTAACTTCGGAGTATTTCTCCTCCAAAGATCACCATCTCTCAAGGGCAACTAGAGCATAGTGATGGGCTACTCACGTTCTTTCATCAAATTCCTGTTAATATGGGAGAACTCTGTGTCTATTCTTAATGTACAACTTACCTAAACACGCAAGAGAGATTATACAACCTTAGAACACTTTCCCACCAGGAGATTCGAACCCTAGCCTGCACAGAAGCCTTACAGCAAATGGCATAACTGGTAAGCCTTTAACCCACTGCACCAGAGCTCAGACCCTTAAAAGAGATGGTAACTTCGGAGTATTTCACCTCCAAAGATCACCATCTCCCAAGGGCAACAAGAGCATAGTGAGGGGCTACTCACGTTCTTTCATCAAATTCCTCTTAATATGGAAGAACTCTGTGTCTATGCTTAATGCACAACTTGATTAAACACGCAAGACAGATTATACAACATTAGAACACTTTCCCACCAGGAGATTCGAACCCTAGCCAGCACAGAAGCCTTACAGCAACTGGCATAACTGGTACACCTTTATCCCACTGCACCACAGCTCAGACCCTCAAAAGAGATGGTAACTTCGGAGTATTTCACCTCCAAAGATCACCATCTCCCAAGGGCAACTAGAGCATAGTGAGGGGCTACTCACGTTCTTTCATCAAATTCCTGTTAATATGGGAGAACTCTGTGTCTATGCTTAATGCACAACTTGCCTAAACACGCAAGAGAGATTATACAACATTAGAACACTTTGCTACCAGGAGATTCGAACCCTAGCCATCACAGAAGCCTTAGAGCAACTGGCATAACTGGTACGCCTTTAGCCCACTGCACCACAGCTCAGACCCTTAAAAGAGATGGTAACTTCAGAGTATTTCACCTCAAAAGATCACCATCTCCCAAGGGCATCTAGAGCATAGTGAGGGGCTACTCACGTTCTTCCATCAAATTCTTGTTAATATGGGAGA
This sequence comes from Procambarus clarkii, assembly GCF_020424385.1. Taxonomy (NCBI): domain Eukaryota; kingdom Metazoa; phylum Arthropoda; class Malacostraca; order Decapoda; family Cambaridae; genus Procambarus; species Procambarus clarkii. The sequence continues at coordinate 21,109 of NW_025573157.1, forward strand.
ACTCTGTGTCTATCCTTAATGCACAACTTGCCTAAACACGCAAGAGAGATTATACAACCTTAGAACACTTTCCCACCAGGAGATTCCAACCCTAGCCTGCACAGAAGCCTTACAGCAAATGGCATAACTGGTAAGCCTTTAACCCACTGCACCAGAGCTCAGACCCTTAAAAGAGATGGTAACTTCGGAGTATTTCACCTCCAAAGATCACCATCTCCCAAGGGCAACTAGAGCATAGTGAAGGGCTACTCACGTTCTTTCATCAAATTCCTGTTAATATGGGAGAACTCTGTGTCTATGCTTAATGCACAACTTGCCTAAACACGCAAGAGAGATTATACAACATTAGAACACTTTCCCACCAGGAGATTCGAACCCTAGCCAGCACAGAAGCCTTACAGCAACAGGCATAACTGGTACACCTTTAGCCCACTGCACCACAGCTCAGACCCTTAAAAGAAATGGTAACTTCGGAGTATTTCACCTCCAAAGATCACCATCTCCCAAGGGCAACTAGAGCATAGTGAGGGGCTACTCACGTTCTTTCATCAAATTCCTGTTAATATGGGAGAATTCTGTGTCTATGCTTAATGCACAACTTGCCTAAACACGCAAGAGAGATTATACAACCTTAGAACACTTTCCCACCAGGAGATTCGAACCCTAGCCAGCACTGAAGCCTTACAGCAACTGGCATAACTGGTACGCCTTTAACCCACTGCACCAGAGCTCAGACCCTGAAAAGAGATGGTAACTTCGGAGTATTTCACCTCCAAAGATCACCATCTCCTAAGGGCAACTAGAGCATAGTTTGGGGCTACTCACGTTCTTTCATCAAATTCCTCTTAATATGGGAGAACTCTGTGTCTATGCTTAATGCACAACTTGCCTAAACACGCAAGAGAGATTATACAACATTAGAACACTTTGCTACCAGGAGATGCGAACCCTAGCCATCACAGAAGCCTTACAGCAACTGGCATAACTGGTACGCCTTTTGCCCACTGCACCACAGCTCAGACCCTTAAAAGAGATGGTAACTTCGGAGTATTTCACCTATAAAGATCACCATCTCCCAAGGGTATCTAGAGCATAGGGAGGGGCTACTCACGTTCTTCCATCAAATTCTTGTTAATATGGGAGAACTCTGTGTCTATCCTTAATGCACAACTTGCCTAAACACGCAAGAGAGATTATACAACCTTAGAACACTTTCCCACCAGGAGATTCGTACCCTAGCCAGCACAGAAGCCTTACAGCAAATGGCATAACTGGTACGCCTTAAACCCACTGCACCAAAGCTCAGACACCTAAAGGAGATGGTAACTTCAGAGTATTTCACCTCCAAAGATCACCATCTCCCAAGGGCAACTAGAGCATAGTGAGGGGCTACTCACGTTCTTTCATCAAATTCCTGTTAATATGGGAGAACTCTGTGTCTGTGCTTAATTCACAACTTGCCTAAACACGCAAGAGGGATTATACAACCTTAGAACACTTTCCCACCAGGAGATTCGAACCCTAGCCAGCACAGAAGCCTTACAGCAAATGGCATAACTAGTACACCGTAAACCCACTGCACCACAGCTCTGACCCCTTTAATGAGATGGTAACTTCGGAGTATTTCACCTCCAAAGATCACCATCTCCCAAGGGCAACTAGAGCATAGTGAGGGGCTACTCACATTCTTTCATCAAATTCCTGTTAATATATGAGAACTCTGTGTCTATGCTTAATGCACAACTTACCTAAACACGCAAGAGAGATTATGCAACCTTAGAACACTTTCACACCAGGAGATTCGAACCCTAGCCAGGACAGAAGCTTTACAGCAACTGGCATAACTGGTACGCCTTTACCCACTGCACCACAGCTCAGGCTCTTAAAAGAGATGGTAACTTCGGAGTATTTCTCCTCCAAAGATCACCATCTCTCAAGGGCAACTAGAGCATAGTGAGGGGCTACTCACGTTCTTTCATCAAATTCCTGTTAATATGGGAGAACTCTGTGTTTATCCTTAATGCACAACTTGCCTAAACACACAAGAGAGATTATACAACCTTAGAACACTTTCCCACCAGGAGATTCGAACCCTAGCCAGCACAGAAGCCTTACAGCAACTGGCATAACTGGTACGCCTTTAACCTACTGCACCAAAGCTCAGACCCTTAAAAGAAATGGTAACTTCAGAGTATTTCACCTCAAAAGATCACCATCTCCCACGGGCATCTAGAGCATAGTGAGGGGCTACTCACGTTCTTCCATCAAATTCTTGTTAATATGGGAGAACTCTGTGTCTATCCTTAATGCACAACTTGCCTAAACACGCAAGAGAGATTATACAACCTTAGAACACTTTCCCCCCAGGAGATTCCAACCCTAGCCTGCACAGAAGCCTTACAGCAAATGGCATAACTGGTAAGCCTTTAACCCACTGCACCAGAGCTCAGACCCTTAAAAGAGATGGTAACTTCGGAGTATTTCACCTCCAAAGATCACCATCTCCCAAGGGCAACTAGAGCATAGTAAAGGGCTACTCACGTTCTTTCATCAAATTCCTGTTAATATGGGAGAACTCTGTGTCTATCCTTAATGCACAACTTGCCTAAACACGCAAGAGAGATTATACAACATTAGAACACTTTCCCACCAGGAGATTCGAACCCTAGCCAGCACAGAAGCCGTACAGCAACAGGCATAACTGGTATACCTTTAGCCCACTGCACCACAGCTCAGACCCTTAAAAGAAATGGTAACTTCGGAGTATTTCACCTCCAAAGATCACCATCTCCCAAGGGCAACTAGAGCATAGTGAGGGGCTACTCACGTTCTTTCATCAAATTCCTGTTAATATGGGAGAATTCTGTGTCTATGCTTAATGCACAACTTGCCTAAACACGCAAGAGAGATTATACAACCTTAGAACACTTTCCCACCAGGAGATTCGAACCCTAGCCAGCACTGAAGCCTTACAGCAACTGGCATAACTGGTACGCCTTTAACCCACTGCACCAGAGCTCAGACCCTGAAAAGAGATGGTAACTTCGGAGTATTTCACCTCCAAAGATCACCATCTCCCAAGGGCAACTAGAGCATAGTTTGGGGCTACTCACGTTCTTTCATCAAATTCCTATTAATATGGGAGAACTCTGTGTCTATGCTTAATGCACAACTTGCTTAAACACGCAAGAGAGATTATACAACATTAGAACACTTTGCTACCAGGAGATGCGAACCCTAGCCATCACAGAAGCCTTACAGCAATTGGCATAACTGGTACGCCTTTTGCCCACTGCACCACAGCTCAGACCCTTAAAAGAGATGGTAACTTCGGAGTATTTCACCTATAAAGATCACCATCTCCCAAGGGCAACTAGAGCATAGGGAGGGGCTACTCACGTTCTTTCATCAAATTCCTGTTAATATGGGAGAACTCTGTGTCTATGCTTAATGCACAACTTGCCCAAACACGCAAGAGAGATTATACAACCTTAGAACACTTACCCACCAGGAGATTCGTACCCTAGCCAGCACAGAAGACTTACAGCAAATGGCATAACTGGTACGCCTTAAACCCACTGCACCACAGCTCAGACACCTAAAGGAGATGGTAACTTCAGAGTATTTCACCTCCAAAGATCACCATCTCCCAAGGGCAACTAGAGCATTGTGAGGGGCTACTCACGTTATTTCATCAAATTCGTGTTAATATGGGAGAACTCTGTGTCTATGCTTAATTCACAACTTGCCTAAACACGCAAGAGGGATTATACAACCTTAGAACACTCCCACCTGGAGATTCGAACCCTAGCCAGCACAGAAGCCTTACAGGAACTGGCATAACTGGTACGCCTTTAACCCTCTGCACCACAGCTCAGACCCTTAAAAGAGATGGTAACTTCGGAGTATTTCACCTTCAAAGATCACCATCTCCCAAGGGCAACTAGAGCATAGTGAGGGGCTACTCACGTTCTTTCATCAAATTCTTGTTAATATGGGAGAACTCTGTGTCTATGCTTAATGCACAACTTGCCTAAACACGCGAGAGATTATACAACATTAGAACACTTTCCTACCAGGAGATTCGAACCCTAACCAGCACAGAAGCCTTACAGCAACTGGCATAACTGGTACACCTTTAGCCCACTGCACCACAGCTCAGATCCTTAAAAGAGATGGTAACTTCGGAGTATTTCACCTCCAAAGATCACCATCTGCCAAGGGCAACTAGAGCATAGTGAGGGGCTACTCACGTTCTTTCATCAAATTCCTGTTAACACTTTCGGGCTTTATATTAGAGATAACTCGTCGCCGTTTTTTCTTACGATTCCGCATAACAGCCTACTTTTCTCGTCCATCGAAAAAATATTTCTATAAATTCCATTTTTTAACCGATATGGATAGGGATACTCTCAGATTATATACGTTTTATCTGCGAATTTTTTGGTACCAGAATGAATATTATATTACATAAACTTCTATGAGTAAAAAAAAAAACACACAAAGTGTGTTTGGGGGTGTGGCAGTGGGTTCCCTTTAGCCGTTGATATATCCAACATGTGGGAAATATTTGTATGTGTTATGTATATGTCTGTGTAGGGAATTTTACTGCGATCACTGTCATACAAATTATAAAATGTTTCTTGCTAAAACTTGCCTAAACACGCAAGAGAGATTATACAACCTTAGAACACTTACCCACCAGGAGATTCGTACCCTAGCCAGCACAGAAGACTTACAGCAAATGGCATAACTGGTACGCCTTAAACCCACTGCACCACAGCTCAGACACCTAAAGGAGATGGTAACTTCAGAGTATTTCACCTCCAAAGATCACCATCTCCCAAGGGCAACTAGAGCATTGTGAGGGGCTACTCACGTTATTTCATCAAATTCGTGTTAATATGGGAGAACTCTGTGTCTATGCTTAATTCACAACTTGCCTAAACACGCAAGAGGGATTATACAACCTTAGAACACTCCCACCAGGAGATTCCAACCCTAGCCAGCACAGAAGCCTTACAGGAACTGGCATAACTGGTACGCCTTTAACCCTCTGCACCACAGCTCAGACCCTTAAAAGAGATGGTAACTTCGGAGTATTTCACCTTCAAAGATCACCATCTCCCAAGGGCAACTAGAGCATAGTATTATAGACTGTGGGTTGGTTGGTGTTGTCTTCGTTGATCCTTCTCTACGGACAACCCAACCCACAACTCGGTAGAGTGCTTATACTAGGAGATCACCCTTGGCGCTTCTGGCTCTTGGAGAGGGGCTCAACGTCACACGTTTAGGGGATGCGGCTCCAACATTTAGCCTCGTTGTCACGTGCACACACCCACTCGAGCCGCTGTGACTCCCCACTCTCTCCCTAGGTGATATGATCTCCTCAATCCCCTTTTTGACTTATTAGTATTACCTTTTACCCTGTCCACGGCAGTGGTTCTTGGTTTTTCTCTCTCTCTCTCCTTCTTTACTACCTCCTGGGAAGCCTCACTAGGACGAGGGTAAACACCAGCAAATTGGGATACATTTACTGGACAAAGCACATACACGATACATACACACATATAATAATAATGAATCCTATACTCTATAATATCACAATCAGGTGGCACTCCAACACCATCAGAACTCTATTATCAGCTTATCAAGTGGTATCCTATCTCATGGTTCACCACCTGATACTATCAACCTCCTCAAGTTGATCAAGTCTACATACACTGTTGCACCATCAGCAAGATAACATATATATACAGAAAATCAGCATTTGAATGCAATAACATATACCAGTATAAATGTTCATTGATACTTCAGTATAAAAAAAACTCCTTGACGTAAGAATGCCAACAGTCACTCACCTCTCACTGCGTCTTGCACGCTAATGACAACCAAACACTATCAACTCCCTATAAGTAATCCACCAGAACTTCCCCTTCCACCTCTGGAAGTTCACTACCCTATTTCTTTAGGTTCTTCCGGGCTTCACTACCAGGATCCTCTGCAGCTTCTCCAGGCTGCTATCATGAAGTTTCCTTGAGCAACTACGGTGCTTCACCCTTCTGCTAGGCTCCTCCACACAGCTCTCTTGGCTGCTACACCATGAAGTTTCCTCGAGCAACTATGGTGCTTCTCCACCTCTACAGAAGCATGTGACACTCCTCTTCACTGCTGCTTCTCCTCACAGCTCGAGGTCCTCTGCTCCACTACCTTTGGAGTCTCATCAATTACATCATCTGCTGGCTTCGAAGTTCTCAGCAACTTCTTCCCCAAAAGACAAACCTGCAACCCATCGACGTTCCAATAAAATGTTCCCCTTTAACACATAAACAAAAATAACCACACAATATGCTTGCCTCAAACCTCTATCTGTCCTCTACATACAGTGAGAGTGGACTCCCCCGTTTTGGGCGGGTCCATACTCCACCTCGCCTGGCGGCGGTCCTCACTCACTGGGAGGGTCTTCCTCCATCCGGAGCCGGGCTCCCTCAGTCGTCCGCCAGCGCTCAGAGGGGGCGGACGTCGCTCCGTGTTCCTCCCTCTTCACTCTCCTATTTCAGGCCTTCTGCCTTATTAAAACATGTCTAACTTATAAATAAACATCGCTACTGTCGCTGGGCACACGACCAAACTACAAGCAATCACTATGAACTGGCGTATATCGTGCTTACCACAGATCGGCTGGTCGAGGGCGCTTTCCCTCTGACGGCGTCTGGTCAGGGCGCTCCCACGGCCCACAATAATGCTTCTGGGCGATTTAATATCTGCTCGTCGACCAGGACTTGAGACCACAACGTTCCCAGCTCGATTCCACAGCTGGTACGTCCGCACACTTCTCTTCTCTTCGAGATATATCACTAGGGGTTCCCTTCTGGCGGGAGCTCAAACGGAGCGCGGCTTCCCCCTGCGATGTCTGGCACTCAAGTGAGGTCAAGGTCCTCCGGAAGCGAGCCTCACGCCTCCAGCAAAATGTCCACATCTCCTAGCCAGTCATTTATCTATTTCCTTACTTACTGCCCATAATCTTAAACTGTTACACATATCCAACCAACTATTTTACATATGCGTTATCACCTCAATACTTGCTAGACCTTCTAATCAGGTCAGGCTTGACGAATAACTCTCAAGGAGGGAGACTCGTTTCTCCTGTAGGCTGAGATCATAACACTCCCCTCCCCTTATTTTTGAGAGTTATTCCAGTGGCAAAGCTCGGGATAATACATCCGCCACCACACTGTCTCGTTCTTCACCCGATATACTCTCTTAGGAGTCTACAATTAGTTCGTTGCTCCTTGCAACATCTGGCTCACCTCTCTCCAGAAACATGATCTTCTCATAAACGATTTGACCTCTGACACCTCTTAGCTAGGCTGTCCTCCGTGGACGCCTGCACTCTATCGGTCCACTCTACTTATTGTCTCCACCCTCCGTTTCCTCGTCTTCTCTTCACGTCCAGAGTCAGACATCTACTGTCTGTATCTTCTCTGTCGTCTTCATACTTCCATCTACTGCCATTATACTTCCGCCTCCTGTCATCATACTTCACTCCCTCGTCTTCACCGACGCTCCTCCTTTTCGTCTCCTCATTTATCTGAGACCTCATCCTGTTCGACTCCCACCGAGTCCTCGGCTTTCTTCTATTCATCCATGCTTGTATCATCATCCTCTTTTCACATTTTTCACTTCTATACCACTCCATTTCTTCTCCTTCAACTCTTCTTCGTTCCCTAAAAGTTTCTTCGAGCACTGCACTACATCCAACAGCACTCGACCATACATGTCGCTTTGCCTCTCCCAGAGTGCTCGTAAGCATCTCTCCACACATACTGTCTCTTCTCCTTTCATTTTCTCGGCTATTACTCTTCTTCACTATCTTTTCTCCCCGTTTTCTGTGAAACATGTCAACTCTTGACATCTCAAACAACTTAACTCCACTATCCCTATGCCTCTGTGCCCGTGCACAATTTGACGCTCTACTCCCGTCCTCCGTATGTCCACATCCTTCCTCATTCCTACTCAGCACAGTTGCATTCACCTTCCGACTCTTAATTTCAGCAGTCTGGGCTCTACTCAGGTCCGCTCTCTTCACATGATTCTTCTTCGGCTGGGCCATCTTCACTTTTGGCCTCACCGAGACTTCATTTTCCTGGGCTGGACCTTCATCAAACCGCCGTGATATATCTACATCGATATCTTCCACTGGCTGAATCGACACTGTCTCACCTTCTCCAGTGTCTTCCTCGTCGGCCACTTCTGCCTTCGTCACTACCGAGACAGGGTCTTCAATGGCTTGGCGGTCTCCTGACTCATCTCCTCGGATGTCAGTCAGGTTCACACTCTCAGGCGTCCCACCCGTGCAGTGGCCTTCTGGGCTCTCCTCTGGCACAGTCTCCGCTATGACTCTTGTCAACACCTTTGTCCCGCACAAGTCATTCCCCAGGATCACTTGGACTCCTGGAACAGGTATGTCGGGGCACACTCCCAACATCACCTCCGCCGACACATATTCCGACCTTAGCTGGACAGTACATACGGGCATGTCACACTCAGACAATAACCCATATACTTTCATCCTACTCCTGCCAGCTAATCGTCGATCATTCCCAATCAGGCTTCTCGCAATCAAGCTCTGATTAGCTCCGGTATCTCTTAAGATACCAACTTCTACCTCAGGTTGGCTTCCTACACTGATCCAACCTTTGCTCATGAACGGCCTATACCTCTCGTTCACTAAGTTCGCTCTCTGTGGTTTGTCTCGGAACACATTAGTATATTTACCTCGGGGGCCACACATGGCCAGGGTCACAACTCTCTTGCCCTGCCGACAATCTCGCATCACGTGACCCAATCCGTTACAATTGTAACATCTCATCTGGGAAAAGTCTCTTCTATATGTACCAGAGTAGCTCTGACTCTGCCCACTCGTATTGGAGTTCCTCGGGCCAGACGTACTACTCGTACTCTGTGGAGCTTTACTGGACTCTTGATTTCCAGGATAACGATTAGTTTCTCGTTTAGCTCCTCCATCCTCACTTTCAGACGAAGTACGCGACCTACTCTTCTGAGTTTTAGGGTACTTACGTTTATCTGCCCATTTATCAAAAATTTTCTCACCCCAGACTCTTCTGGGTCTTTCATAATTTCTTCCTCCCCAGACTCCACTGGATCTGCCATTGCTGCGTCTCACCTCATTCTTCACTCTGTTCTCCCTCAAGCTCTTATATGCTTCAGTAATCATATCCGCCCTATCTGCGGCATCTTTCACCTCCTTTATCCCTGCTTCTTGGATCTTGAACTTTGTTTCGGGATGCATCATCTCTAAGAACTTCTCCATGACCATCAGTTGCTTCAGGTCAGCGTAAGATCCAACTCCAGCAGCCTCAATCCACTTCTGGAATCGTCTTTCCAGATCTCTTGCTGTCTCAGCAAATGTACATGCTCCAACTTTGATCATCTCTCTGAAGCGCTTCCTATAAGCTTCTGGGGTCAACTGAAACGAGCGCAATATGCTGCTCTTTACTGTGGCGTAATCCTGGCACTCTTCCAGTGACAATTGGGTGTATTCCTCCCTGGCTGCACCGGTCAATCTTAACTGGACCAGCTGGGCCCATTCCTCCTGTGGCCACTCCTTGATACTGGCTACTTTCTCAAAATGCTCGAAGAAGCTCTCTGCCTCTTCGGGCACAAACAAGGGAATGTCCTTCTCCCTAACCCTAACATCTGGTGGGTGTGATACCTGGGTGGTGCTCTCAGGCAACCCATGTTCAATCCTTTGCTCAGCCAAGGTTCTATTCGCTTCTATCTGCATTTGTTTTGTTCTCTCTTTTTCTTTTTCGACCTGGGCTTTTTCTTTTTCCTTCTCCTGTTCCAACTCCAGTTCTCTTATTCTGGTTTTCTCTTTTTCTTTCTCCACCTCTAGTCTTGCTTTCTCTTTTTCTATTTCCAGTCTGGTTTTTTCTTTTTCCTTCTCAGCTTCATTTTTCATCTGGAGTTCTAATTTCATCTTTTCCAGCTGGAACTGTCTCTCCTCACGCTGCATCTGGAGCTCTAACTGGAATCTCTCCAAGCTCCTATTTCGGCTACTCCTGCTACTGCGGCTACTCTTGCTGCTCCTACTCGATCCCTGGGATCTCACTTCATCCTGCCCATCATCCTCTTTTCCACTTTCAGCTCCTTTTTGGGCTCCTTGTTCTGCCGCTTCATTTTTGGCTCTTAACTGTCTCAGGATCTCATCCTTCATCCCAGCTACTTTAGATGCTTTCAACCTAATGCCACATTTTTCTGCTATTTGTTTCAATTGATCCCTCGTGCAACCTTCCAAGTCCTCAGGCTTGCCTGACTCCACAAACGCTTGCACCTTATCCATCTTTGTCCTGTGAGTCTTCCCAAGAGAGAGAGTATACACCTGCGGTCACACAGTTTATCTCAGCAGGGGTGTACAAATCCACTCTTGGACAGGGTGTGGGTGTGTCAGTTCACTATCCCGGACACAGGCCCCCAATTTTATTATAGACTGTGGGTTGGTTGGTGTTGTCTTCGTTGATCCTTCTCTACGGACAACCCAACCCACAACTCGGTAGAGTGCTTATACTAGGAGATCACCCTTGGCGCTTCTGGCTCTTGGAGAGGGGCTCAACGTCACACGTTTAGGGGATGCGGCTCCAACATTTAGCCTCGTTGTCACGTGCACACACCCACTCGAGCCGCTGTGACTCCCCACTCTCTCCCTAGGTGATATGATCTCCTCAATCCCCTTTTTGACTTATTAGTATTACCTTTTACCCTGTCCACGGCAGTGGTTCTTGGTTTTTCTCTCTCTCTCTCCTTCTTTACTACCTCCTGGGAAGCCTCACTAGGACGAGGGCAAACACCAGCAAATTGGGATACATTTACTGGACAAAGCACATACACGATACATACACACATATAATAATAATGAATCCTATACTCTATAATATCACAATCAGGTTGCACTCCAACACCATCAGAACTCTATTATCAGCTTATCAAGTGGTATCCTATCTCTTGGTTCACCACCTGATACTATCAACCTCCTCAAGTTGATCAAGTCTACATACACTGTTGCACCATCAGCAAGATAACATATATATACAGAAAATCAGCATTTGAATGCAATAACATATACCAGTATAAATGTTCATTGATACTTCAGTATAAAAAAAACTCCTTGACGTAAGAATGCCAACAGTCACTCACCTCTCACTGCGTCTTGCACGCTAATGACAACCAAACACTATCAACTCCCTATAAGTAATCCACCAGAACTTCCCCTTCCACCTCTGGAAGTTCACTACCTTATTTCTTTAGGTTCTTCCGGGCTTCACTACCAGGATCCTCTGCAGCTTCTCCAGGCTGCTATCATGAAGTTTCCTTGAGCAACTACGGTGCTTCACCCTTCTGCTAGGCTCCTCCACACAGCTCTCTTGGCTGCTACACCATGAAGTTTCCTCGAGCAACTATGGTGCTTCTCCACCTCTACAGAAGCATGTGACACTCCTCTTCACTGCTGCTTCTCCTCACAGCTCGAGGTCCTCTGCTCCACTACCTTTGGAGTCTCATCAATTACATCATCTGCTGGCTTCGAAGTTCTCAGCAACTTCTTCCCCAAAAGACAAACCTGCAACCCATCGACGTTCCAATAAAATGTTCCCCTTTAACACATAAACAAAAATAACCACACAATATGCTTGCCTCAAACCTCTATCTGTCCTCTACATACAGTGAGAGTGGACTCCCCCGTTTTGGGCGGGTCCATACTCCACCTCGCCTGGCGGCGGTCCTCACTCACTGGGAGGGTCTTCCTCCATCCGGAGCCGGGCTCCCTCAGTCGTCCGCCAGCGCTCAGAGGGGGCGGACGTCGCTCCGTGTTCCTCCCTCTTCACTCTCCTATTTCAGGCCTTCTGCCTTATTAAAACATGTCTAACTTATAAATAAACATCGCTACTGTCGCTGGGCACACGACCAAACTACAAGCAATCACTATGAACTGGCGTATATCGTGCTTACCACAGATCGGCTGGTCGAGGGCGCTTTCCCTCTGACGGCGTCTGGTCAGGGCGCTCCCACGGCCCACAATAATGCTTCTGGGCGATTTAATATCTGCTCGTCGACCAGGACTTGAGACCACAACGTTCCCAGCTCGATTCCACAGCTGGTACGTCCGCACACTTCTCTTCTCTTCGAGATATATCACTAGGGGTTCCCTTCTGGCGGGAGCTCAAACGGAGCGCGGCTTCCCCCTGCGATGTCTGGCACTCAAGTGAGGTCAAGGTCCTCCGGAAGCGAGCCTCACGCCTCCAGCAAAATGTCCACATCTCCTAGCCAGTCATTTATCTATTTCCTTACTTACTGCCCATAATCTTAAACTGTTACACATATCCAACCAACTATTATACATATGCGTTATCACCTCAATACTTGCTAGACCTTCTAATCAGGTCAGGCTTGACGAATAACTCTCAAGGAGGGAGACTCGTTTCTCCTGTAGGCTGAGATCATAACAATAGTGAGGGGCTACTCACGTTCTTTCATCAAATTCTTGTTAATATGGGAGAACTCTGTGTCTATGCTTAATGCACAACTTGCCTAAACACGCAAGAGAGATTATACAACATTAGAACACTTTCCTACCAGGAGATTCGAACCCTAACCAGCACAGAAGCCTTACAGCAACTGGCATAACTGGTACACCTTTAGCCCACTGCACCACAGCTCAGACCCTTAAAAGAGATGGTAACTTCGGAGTATTTCACCTCCAAAGATCACCATCTGCCAAGGGCAACTAGAGCATAGTGAGGGGCTACTCACGTTCTTTCATCAAATTCCTGTTAACACTTTCGGGCTTTATATTAGAGATAACTCGTCGCCGTTTTTTCTTACGATTCCGCATAACAGCCTACTTTTCTCGTCCATCGAAAAAATATTTCTATAAATTCCATTTTTTAACCGATATGGATAGGGATACTCTCAGATTATATACGTATTATTTGCGAATTTTTTGGTACCAGAATGAATATTATATTACATAAACTTCTATGAGTAAAAAAAAAATACACAAAGTGTGTTTGGGGGTGTGGCAGTGGGTTCCCTTTACCCGTTGATATATCCAACATGTGGGAAATATTTGTATGTGTTATGTATATGTCTGTGTAGGGAATTTTACTGCGATCACTGTCATACAAATTATAAAATGTTTCAACAAGTATAAACATGACAAACATCAAACGGACGAAAACAATGCGTTCGTTTCTGCCGCGAACGCATACTGAGCGACGTGGTTCTATATTTGGCGCTTCTCTTACACATGCTTTGTACAAATGTTATACATTTCATCTTATAGAAAATTTTATTGCGAACACATTGGTATAAAAAAGAAATACGTACATAGAAAAGTAGGGTCAGGAAACGTATAAACTTTCCAAGCATGATTTCCCCCCTGTGTTTTCGCCAGTGAGCTCGCGGCTAACTACTCTCCACTTCACACACTCTTGCGGGTGGACAATTACCTATATTAAACATTCATATGCATATGTCCGTGTAGAGAATTTTATTGCGATTCCAATGATACCAAAATTAGCGATGTAGGACAACTGTAGGCTTCGCAACCATTAAGAGAGTGGAAACATTTTGTTGCTGTTTGGCGCTTTCGGCGAGTGATCTGCATAGTTTTTTATTTGGTGTTGATACTCCTTATGCTTGGGCGGCATTTTACAGGTATGCTCTTATAGACAATTTCATTGCGAACACAGTGATACCAAAGTTAAGTACGTGCGCCTTTAATTATTGTCAGGACAGTCAAAAGAGTGTACACTTTTTCGGTCTTACCACGTAGGCGCGCGAAGTGCCGAAAGCATCTGGGGTATTGTTTTTTTTTTGAGCGCCGAAAGCGCGAAAGGGTTATTATGGGAGAACTCTGTGTCTATGCTTAATGCACAACTTGCCTAAACACGCAAGAGAGATTATACAACCTTAGAACACTTTCCCACCAGGAGATTCGTACCCTAGCCAGCATAGAAGCCTTACAGCAAATGGCATAACTAGTTCGCCTTAAACCCACTGCACCACAGCTCAGACCCTTAAAGGAGATGGTAACTTCGGAGTATTTCACCTCCAAAGATCACCGTCTCCCAAGGGCAACTAGAGCATAGTGAGGGGCTACTCACGTTCTTTCATCAAATTCCTGTTAACACTTTCGGGCTTTATATTAGAGATAACTCGTCGCCGTTTTTTCTTACGATTCCGCATAACAGCCTACTTTTCTCGTCCATCGAAAAAATATTTCTATAAATTCCATTTTTTAACCGATATGGATAGGGATACTCTCAGATTATATACGTTTTATCTGCGAATTTTTTGGTACCAGAATGAATATTATATTACATAAACTTCTATGAGTAAAAAAAAAAATACACAAAGTGTGTTTGGGGGTGTGGCAGTGGGTTCCCTTTAGCCGTTGATATATCCAACATGTGGGAAATATTTGTATGTGTTATGTATATGTCTGTGTAGGGAATTTTACTGCGATCACTGTCATACAAATTATAAAATGTTTCAACAAGTATAAACATGACAAACATCAGACGAACGAAAACAATGCGTTCGTTTCTGCCGCGAACGCATACTGAGCGACGTGGTTCTATATTTGGCGCTTCTCTTACACATGCTTTGTACAAATGTTATACATTTCATCTTATAGAAAATTTTATTGCGAACACATTGGTATAAAAAAGAAATACGTACATAGAAAAGTAGGGTCAGGAAACGTATAAACTTTCCAAGCATGATTTCCCCCCTGTGTTTTCGCCAGTGAGCTCGCGGCTAACTACTCTCCACTTCACACACTCTTGCGGGTGGGCAATTACCTATATTAAACATTCATATGCATATGTCCGTGTAGAGAATTTTATTGCGATTCCAATGATAACAAAATTAGCGATGTAGGACAACTGTAGGCTTCGCAACCATTAAGAGAGTGGAAACATTTTGTTGCTGTTTGGCGCTCTCGGCGAGTGATCTGCATAGTTTTTTATTTGGTGTTGATACTCCTTATGCTTGGGCGGCATTTTACAGGTATGCTCTTATAGACAATTTCATTGCGAACACAGTGATACCAAATTTAAATACGTGCGCCTTCAATTATTGTCAGGACAGTCAAAAGAGTGTACACTTTTTCGGTCTTACCACGTAGGCGCGCAAAGTGCCAAAAGCATCTGGGGTATTGTTTTTTTTTGAGCGCCGAATACGCGAAAGTGTTAATATGGGAGAACTCTGTGTCTATGCTTAATGCACAACTTGCCTAAACACGCAAGAGAGATTATACAACCTTAGAACACTTTCCCACCAGGAGATTCGTACCCTAGCCAGCATAGAAGCCTTACAGCAAATGGCATAACTAGTTCGCCTTAAACCCACTGCACCACAGCTCAGACCCTTAAAGGAGATGGTAACTTCGGAGTATTTCACCTCCAAAGATCACCGTCTCCCAAGGGCAACTAGAGCATAGTGAGGGGCTACTCACGGTCTTTCATCAAATTCCTGTTAATATGGGAGAACTCTGTGTCTATGCTTAATGCACAACTTGCCTAAACACGCAAGAGAGATTATACAACCTTAGAACACTTTCCCACCAGGAGATTCGAACCCTAGCCAGCACAGAAGCCTTTCAGCAACTGGCATAACTGGTACGCCTTTAGCCCATTGCACCACAGCTCAGACCCTTAAAAGAGATGGTAACTTCGGAGTATTTCTCCTCCAAAGATCACCATCTCTCAAGGGCAACTAGAGCATAGTGAGGGGCTACTCACGTTCTTTCATCAAATTCCTGTTAATATGGGAGAACTCTGTGTCTATTCTTAATGCACAACTTGCCTAAACACGCAAGAGAGATTATACAACCTTAGAACACTTTCCCACCAGGAGATTCGAACCCTAGCTGTTATGATCCCAGGTAGCTGAAAAACGAGTCTCCCCTTTGAGAATTATTCTATCAAGCCTGACCTAACCAGAAGGTCTAAGAAATATAGAGGTGATAACACATATGTAATATAGCTGGTTGGATATGATGAACAATTTAAGATTATGGGCAGTGTAGAAGAAAACAGATAAATGACTGGTTAGGAGATGTGGACATTTTGCCGGAGGCGTGAGGCTCGCTTCGGGAGGGCTTTGACCTCACTTGAGTGCCAGACATCGCAGGGGAAAGCCGTGCTCCGTTCGAGCTCCCGTCAGAAGGGAACCCCTAGTGATATATCTCCAAGAGAAGAGAAGTGTGTAGACGTGCCAGCTGTGGAACTGAGCTGGGAACGTTGTGGTCTCAAGTCCTGGTCGAAGAGGAGAGTATTAAACCGCCCAGAGGCATTATTGTGGGCCGTGGAAGCGCCCTGACCAAGCTTCGTCAGAGGGAGGAGCGCCCTCGACTAGACAATCTGTGGTAAGCACGATATAAGCCAGTTCATAGTGATTGCTTGTAGGTGGTCGTGTGCCCAGCGACAGTAGCAATGTTTATTGATGAGTTAGACATGTTTTGGTGAGGCAGAAAGCCTAAAATAAGAGAGTGGAGAGGGAGGAACACGGAGCGACGTCCATCCCCTCTGAGCGCTGGCAGGTAACTGAGGGAGCTCGGCTCCTGACGGTGGAAGACCCTCCCACCAGCGAGTGAGGACCGCCGCCAGGCGAGGTGGAGTATGGACCCGCCCAAAACGGGGGAGTCCACTCTCACTGTATGTAGAGGACAGATAGAGGTTTGAGGCAAACATATTGTGTGATTATTTTTGTTTATGTGTTAAAGGGGAAACATTTTATTGGAGTGTCGATGGGTTGCAGGTTTGTCTTTGGGGAAGAAGTTGTTGAGAACTTCGAAGCCAGCACAGATGAAGTAGTTGATGAGACTCCAAGGTAGTGGAGCAGAGGACCTCGAGCTGTGTGGGGAAGCAGTGAAGAAGAGTGTCACGTGCTTCTGTAGAGGTGGTGAAGCACCATAGTTGCTCGTGGGAACATCATGGTGTAGCAGCCAGGAGAGCTGTGGAGGACCCTAGCAGAAGGGTGAAGCACCGTAGTTGCTCAAGGAAACTTCATGGTAGCAGCCTGGAGGAGCTGCAGAGGATCCTGGTAGTTAAGCCCAGAAGAACCTGAAGATCAGGGTAGTGAACTTCCAGAGGTGGAAGGGAAGTTCTGGTGGATTACTTGTAGGGAGTTGATAGTGTGTGGTTGTCATTAGCGTGCATGACGCAGTGAGAGGTGAGTGATTGTTGGCATTCTTATGTCAAGGAGTGTTTTATACTGAAGTTTAGAGTTACAGTCGTAGGCTGGATTACCTACAGATGTATGTGTTCTAGGACTGATGGGGTGATCGATTGATCATTGCGGTGTATCAAGGAACATTTATGCTGATATATGTTATTGCATTCACATGCTGATTTTCATTGTACACATTATATATATATATATATATATATATATATATATATATATATATATATATATATATATATATATATATATATATATATATATATATATATATATATATATATATATATATATATATATATATTTCTCTTGTTGATAGTGCAACAGTGTATGTATACTTGATCTACTTGAGGAGGTTGATTGTATCAGATGGTGAATCAGAAGATAGGATACCACTTGGTAAACTGATAATAGAGTTCTGATGGTGTTGGAGAGCAACCTGATTGTAATATTATAGAGTATAGGATTCATTATTATTGTATGTGTGTATGTATCGTGTATGTGCTTTGTCCAGTAAATGTATCCTAATTTTCTGGTGTTTGCCCTTGTCCTAGTGAGGCTTCCCAGGAGGTAGTAAAGAAGGAGAGAGAGAGAGAGAAAGAACCAAGAACCACTGCTGTGGACAGGGTAGAAGGTAATACTAATAAGTCAAAAGGGGGATTGAGGAGATCATATCACCTAAGGAGAGAGTGGGGAGTCACAGCGGCTCGAGTGGGTGTGTGCACGTGACAACGAGGCTAAGTGTTTGAGCCGCATCCCCTAAACGTGTGACGTTGAGCCCCTCTCCAAGAGCCAGAAGCGCCAAGGGTGATCTCCTAGTGAGGTGTAAGCACTCTACCGAGTTGTGTGTTGGGTTGTCCGTAAAGGAGGAACACGACGACAACAACACCACCAACCCACAATCTATAATAAATTGGGGGCCTGTGTCCGGGAGAGTGAACTGACACACCCACACCCTGTCCAAGAGTGGATTTGTACACCCTTGCTGAAATAAACTGTGTGACCGCAGGTGTATACTCTCTCTCTTGGGAAGACTCACAGGACAAAGATGGATAAGGTGCAAGCGTTTGTGGAGTCTGGCAAGCCTGAGGACTTGGAAGGTTGCACGAGGGATCAATTGAAACAAATAGCAGAAAAATGTGGCATCAGGTTGAAAGCATCTAAAGTAGCTGGGATGAAGGATGAGATCCTGAGGCAGTTGAGAGCCAGAAGTGAAGCGACAGAGCAAGGAGCCCAAAAAGGAGCTGAAAGTGGAAAGTAGGATGTTGGGCAGGATGAAGTGAGATCCCAGGGATCGAGTAGGAGCAGTAAGAGTAGCCGCAGTAGCAGGAGTAGCCGAAATAGGAGCTTGGAGAGATTCCAGTTAGAGCTCCAGATGCAGCGTGAGGAGAGAAAGTTCCAGCTGGAAAAGATGAAATTAGAACTCCAGATGAAAAATGAAGCCAAGAAGGAAAAAGAGAAAACCAGGCTGGAAGTAGAAAAAGAGAAAACCAGACTGGAAGTAGAAAAAGAGAAAACCAGACTGGAAGTAGAAAAAGAGAAAACCAGAGTAAGAGAACTGGAGTTGGAACAGGAGAAAGAAAAAGAGAAAGCAAAACTAGAGGTGGAGAAAGAAAAAGAGAAAACCAGAATAAGGGAACTGGAGTTGGAACAAGAAAAAGAAAAGGCCCAGGTCGAAAAAGAAAAAGAGAGAACAAAACAAATGCAGATAGAAGCGAACAGAACCTTGGCAGAGCAAAGGATTGAACATGGGTTGCCAGAGAGCACCACCCAGGTATCACACCCACCAGATGTTAGGGTTATGGAGAAGGACATTCCCTTGTTTGTTCCCGAAGAAGCAGAGCTTTTTCGAGCACTTTGAAAAAATAGCCAGCATCAAGGAGTGGCCACAGGAGGAATGGGCCCAGCTGGTCCAGTTAAGACTGACCGGTGCAGCCAGGGAGGCATACACCCAATTGTCACTGGAAGAGTGCCAGGATTATGCCACGGTAAAGAGCAGCTTGCGCTCGTTTCAGCTAACCCCAGAAGCTTATAGGAAGCGCTTCAGAGAGATGATCAAAGTTGGAGCGTGTACGTTTGCTGAGACAGCAAGAGATCTGGAAAGACGATTCCAGAAGTGGATTGAGGCTGCTGGAGTTGGATCTTACGCTGACCTGAAGCAACTGATGTTCATGGAGAAGTTCTTGGAGATGATGCATCCCGAAACAAAGTTCAAGATCCAAGAAGCAGGGATAAAGGAGGTGAAAGATGCCGCAGATAGGGCGGATATGATTACTGAAGCGTACAAGAGCTTAAGGGAGAACAGAGTAAGAAGCGAGGCGAGACGCAGCAATAGCAGACCCAGTGGAGTCTGGGGAGGAAGAAGTTTTGGGGGGCAGACAAGCAGACCAGCTAGTTTTAAGCCCCAGGAAGGAAAGTTGCCGAGTCCGCCTGCTGGAGGTAAGCAGGAAAATAAAAATGTGCAGAGGAGACAAGAGTCCAATGAAGCTCCACTGAGTATGAGTAGTACATCTGGCCCGAGGAACTCCAATACGAGTGGGCAGAGTCAGAGCCACTCGGGGGCGTATAGGAGAGATTTCTCCCAAATGAGATGCTACAAGCGCAACAGATCGGGTCACATGATGCGAGATTGTCGGCAGGGCAAGAGAGTCGTGACCCTGACCACATGGCATCCCAGGAAGAAGTACGTTGATGTACAACAAGACAAACCACAGAAGGTAGATTTGATGAACGAGCGGTATAGGCCGTTCATTAGTAAAGGTTGGGTCGGCATAGAAGGTCAACCCGAGGTGGAGGTTAGTATCCTCAGTGATGCTGGAGCCAATCAGAGCTTGATTCTGAGAGGCCTAATAAGAAATGATCGACTGTTAGCTGGCAGTAGGAGGATAAAGGTTCATGGGTTGTTGTCTAAGAGTGACATGCCCGTGTGTGCTGTCAAGTTGAAGTCAGATTATTTGTCGGCGGAGGTGATGTTGGGAGTGTGCCCCAACTTACCTGTTTCAGGAGTCCAAGTGATCCTGGGGAACGACTTGTGTGGGTCCAAGGTGTTGCCAGAGCTGATAGTGAAAGCTGTGCCGGAGGTGAACCAGAAGGAACGCGGTACAAGTGGAACGCCGGACAAGATAGATCTAGCCAGCATCCTTGAAGATGAGGCAGAGGACAGTCAAGTCATCGTATACCCGGCCTGTGTAGTGACAGAGTCGGACGTAGCCGCCGAGGAAGACATTGGAGATGATATGGCAGTGTCGACTCCACCAAAGGAGGAGGTCAACATGGACATGTCTGGGCTGTTCGATGAAGATCCAGCTCAGAAGAATGAGGATTCGAGGAGACAGGAAATGAAGATGACCCTACCTGAATGGTTTTGCGTGAACTGAGCGGACCTGATTAGGGTTCAGAAAGAGGAGTTTATAGATCTAATCAGGGAGGCAAAAGGGGAAAACTCATGTCCGGAGTCCCCCGTGTATTACTACTTGGACGATGGCGTACTAATGAGGAAGTGGCGACCGGACAAAGCCGGCGCAGATAAGGTATGGTTGGAAAAGCACCAAGTGTTAGTGCCGAAGGAGTTTAGGGCGGCCGTGTTAGAACTAGCCCACTCCGTAGATATGGCAGGGCATTTAGGGGTGAAGAAGACCTTAAATAAGGTGCAGGAGCACTTCTACTGGCCGAACGTGTGGAAGGAGGTAAAGAAATATTATAGGACATGTTTGGCGTGCCAACGTGCAGGTAAGCCGGCTCCGGCTATACCAAAGGCACCCGTAAAGCCCATACCGGCATTTGGCGAGCCTTTTGAGAGAGTCTTGATAGACTGTGTAGGTCCGTTGCCAAGGACCAGAAAAGGCCACGAGTACTTACTGACCATAATGTGCACGGCCACCCGTTTCCCCGAAGCAATCCCCCTGAGAAGAGTGACGTCGAGAGCCGTTCTGGATAGACTACAGAACTACATTGCGTGGGTAGGAATGCCCAAGGTTATCCAGACGGACCAGGGGAGTGTCTTCCAGTCGAAGTTGTTTAGGGAAACTGTGAAAGGATGGAGGGTAGAGCAAGTGCGCTCGTCACCGTATCACCCCCAGTCGCAGGGAGCGTTGGAGCGTTTCCATGGGACGCTGAAGAGCTTGTTGAGGATATACTGTGCAGAGGAAGGGAGTAGTTGGGACGAGGCATTACCATCCGTGTTGTTCGCCATCAGGGATGCGGTAGTAGAATCACTCGGATTCACCCCATTTCAACTGGTGTACGGACACTCCGTGAGGAGCCCAGTGGGCGCGCTGAAGGAGCAGCTCACCGTGGATAGGCCTAAGGTGGACGTGGGACAATATGTGAAGACTTTTAGAGAGCGACTCTCTAGGGCCAGAGATTTGGCCAAGGAAAATTTGAGGACATCCCAGGCAGAGATGGTAAGGTACCACGACAGGAAGGCGAAGGGCAGGAAATTTCAAGAAGGAGATCAGGTGTTAGTCCTACTACCGGTAAAAGGAAGTATATACGAGTCGAGATTTTGTGGACCATATACCATCCAGAAGGCGTTAGGGGATGTGAATTATGTAATCCACATGCCAGATCGTCCGAGGAAGTCACAGGTTTGCCATGTGAACATGATAAAGAGGTACTATGACAGAGATAAGCCTCTAGGCGATGAAGAACAGATGGAAACTCCATTGCAGGCGACTGTGCTGTGTGTAGGAGACGGCAAAGGGATAGAAGAGGAGAACTGTAAGTTAGAGAGGGCCGATGGCGCGAAGATATCAAATACGGAAAGCCTGGCCAAGATAGATGAGCGTCTGGGTCATTTGGAGGATGACCAACGCCAAGAGCTAGTGGAGATCCTACGGAGGAATAAGTCGTTATTCACGGACGTGCCTAGAAGACACCGCGGAACGGTGCACGAAGTGAATGTAGAGAGTGCTGACCCCATCAAGCAGCACCCTTACAGAGTTAACCCGGATAAAGCAGTGGCAATGAGAGCAGAAGTGAAGTATCTGCTAGATAACGACTTGGCAGAGGTTAGCGACAGTGACTGGAGTTCGCCGTGCCTCCTCGTGAAGAAGAGTGACGGCACGTACCGGTTCTGCACCGATTATAGGAAAGTGAATGCAGTCACGGTCACTGACTCGTTTCCGATACCGCTCATTGACGATTGCATAGATCGGATTGGGAGTGCACGGTATGTCTCGAAGATAGACCTGTTGAAGGGATACTACCAGATTCCCCTGTCCGAGGAGGCCAAGAGGATCGCAGCGTTCGTGACACCCGACGGCTTGTACCAATATTAAGTGGTGTCGTTCGGAATGAAGAATAGTGGTAGTTGTTTCCAACGAGTAATGAATCAGGTATTACAAGGCGCGACTGGATGTGCAGTGTACATCGATGATATTGTGGTGCTCGCTGATGCCTGGAAGGATCACGTGGATCGACTTTTAGATTTGTTCGATCGGTTGGGGAAGGCCAAGATGACGATCATCTTAGCGAAAAGCGAGTTCGGGAGAGCCCGCCTGGAGTACCTTGGATATATTGTAGGGCAAGGTGAGGTTGCTCCGGTAAGAACAAAGGTGGAGGCCATTGACAACTTCCCGGTGCCCAGGAGTAAGAAAGTATTGTTGAGATACCTCGGTATGATTGGGTATTACCGGAAGTTCTATGAAAATTTCTCCACCATAGCCGCTCCTATGACGAGTTTGCTATCAAAGAGCAAGAAGTGGGAGTGGAATGGAACAGCACAAGAAGCGTTTGAAAAGACCAAAAGACTGTTGATCGAGGTGCCTGTACTAGTGTCGCCAGATTTTGAAGCGCCGTTTACGTTATTTGTAGATGCTAGTGATATAGGGGCTGGAGCTGTACTGACGCAGCAGAATGATGGAATTTACCGCCCCGTGTCCTTCTTCTCGAAGAAGTTCGTTAAGCACCAGAGGTCGTACAGTACTGTCGAGAAAGAGACTTTGGCCCTGGTGATGGCATTGAAACATTTTGAAGTGTATGTGAGTGGGGGAGGACACCCTGTGACGGTGTAAATGGACCATAATCCCCTAGTTTTCCTGAGGAAAATGAAGCATGCAAACCAGAGATTAACCAGATGGTTTTTATCGCTCCAAGAGTATGACCTGATGATAACGCACATAAGAGGGCGAGACAATGTAGTGGCTGATGCGTTATCTCGAGCCTAGCCACTAGAATAATTCTCAAAAACAAGGGGGAGGGAGTGTTATGATCCCAGGTAGCTGAAAAACGAGTCTCCCCTTTGAGAATTATTCTATCAAGCCTGACCTAACCAGAAGGTCTAAGAAATATAGAGGTGATAACACAT
>NW_025573158.1:0-55460 GCF_020424385.1 Procambarus clarkii
AACAAGATGTGGTATTAATAGGGTATTAATTTCATCAACACAAGACAGAACAAGAGTATTAATATGGTGTTAATTTCATCAACACAAGACAGAACACGAAACAATGGATATTGAATAGAAGTGTTTGTAGAAAGCCTATTGGTCCATATTTCTTGATGCTTCTATATTGGAGCGGAGTCTTGAGGTGGGTAGAATATAGTTGTGCAATAATTGGCTGTTGATTGCTGGTGTTGACTTCTTGATGTGTAGTGCCTCGCAAACGTCAAGCCGCCTGCTATCGCTGTATCTATCGATGATTTCTGTGTTGTTTACTAGGATTTCTCTGGCGATGGTTTGGTTGTGGGAAGAGATTATATGTTCCTTAATGGAGCCCTGTTGCTTATGCATCGTTAAACGCTAAGAAAGAGATGTTGTTGTCTTGCCTACATACTGGGTTTTTTGGAGCTTACAGTCCCCAAGAGGGCATTTGAAGGCATAGACGACGTTA
Organism: Procambarus clarkii; assembly: GCF_020424385.1. NCBI lineage: Eukaryota > Metazoa > Arthropoda > Malacostraca > Decapoda > Cambaridae > Procambarus > Procambarus clarkii. Next base: position 488 of record NW_025573158.1, read on the forward strand.
GTCTCTTTTAAAGCGTTCTGTTTTGTGTCTGGAGAGTTTCTCATGAGTAGGCTGGCCGTTTTTCTGGTTTTATAGTAAATCGTCAGTTGTATCCTCTGATTTTTGTCTGTAGGGATAACGTTTCTATTAACAATATCTTTCAGGACCCTTTCCTCCGTTTTATGAGCTGTGGAAAAGAAGTTCCTGTAAAATAGTCTAATAGGGGGTATAGGTGTTGTGTTAGTTGTCTCTTCAGAGGTTGCATGGCTTTTCACTTTCCTTCTTATGATGTCTTCGACGAAACCATTGGAGAAGCCGTTATTGACTAGGACCTGCCTTACCCTACAGTGTTCTTCGTCGACTTGCTTCCATTCTGAGCTGTGGCTGAGAGCACGGTCGACATATGCGTTAACAACACTCCTCTTGTACCTGTCTGGGCAGTCGCTGTTGGCATTTAGGCACATTCCTATGTTTGTTTCCTTAGTGTAGACTGCAGTGTGGAAACCTCCGCCCTTTTCCATGACTGTTACATCTAGAAAGGGCAGTTTCCCATTCTTTTCCATCTCGTAAGTGAAACGCAGCACGGAACTCTGCTCAAATGCCTCCTTCAGCTCCTGCAGATGTCTGACATCAGGTACCTGTGTAAAAATGTCGTCAACATACCTGCAGTATATGGCCGGTTTCAAGTTCATGTCGACTAAGACTTTTTGCTCGATGGTACCCATGTAGAAGTTTGCAAACAGGACACCTAGGGGAGAACCCATGGCGACCCCATCTACTTGCTTATACATGTGCCCATCCGGGCTCAAGAAGGGTGCCTCTTTAGTACAAGCTTGGAGTAGTTTCCTCAGAATATTTCTGGTATGTCAAGAGGAGTACAGGCTGGATCACGATACACTCTGTCGGCTATCATTCCGATTGTCTCGTCCACAGGTACGTTGGTAAACAGCGATTCTACGTCCAACGAGGCTCTTATCCCTGTGGCCCGTGTGCCCCGCAGTAAGTCAACAAATTCCTTTGGAGACTTCAGGCTGAAGGCGCAAGGAACATAAGGAGTCAGTTGGCCGTTGAGTCGCTTCGCCAGTCTGTACGTGGGTGTGGGTATCTGGCTAATGATTGGCCGAAGTGGGTTTCCAGGCTTGTGCGTCTTGACATTTCCATACGCATATCCAGGTTTATATTCCCCAATGATCTTTGGCAGGTGGAGTCCCGGATTTCTTGGCGTTCACAGTTTCGATCAGTTTGTTGACGTTTGCGAGGCACTACACATCAAGAAGTCAACACCAGCAATCAACAGCCAATTATTGCACAACTATATTCTACCCACCTCAAGACTCCGCTCCAATATAGAAGCATCAAGAAATATGGACCAATAGGCTTTCTACAAACACTTCTATTCAATATCCATTGTTTCGTGTTCTGTCTTGTGTTGATGAAATTAATACCCTATTAATACTCTTGTTCTGTCTTGTGTTGATGAAATTAATACCCTATTAATACCACATCTTGTTCTGTCTTGTGTTAATGCCACATCACCCCTTCCACCTAACTCAAATGTAGATATAATATCGGAGATGCGTAAGTTCTATTCAGTTGTGTAATTGTGAACTAAAGTCTTTGAAAACGTAATAAGTTTTACGAAACGCGCTCGTGTCGCGTCAGACTAGAAATAAAAATGAATTTTGGAGAATTGATTTTTGATTTACCTCCAACAGTGAAACGAAATGTACGAAAGATTGAGAAAATTCGTGTTAGAATTATTAATCTTACTTTTTCGGTCATATTTAATAATATATGTCTACAGGAAAGACTGCTACCAAAATATACTAATATTAAAGCGCACGACCCAGCAGCAAGGAATCAAGCCTTCACGATAAAATATCGCCAGGATCTGATTCGTGATCAGATATACAAGGCAGAGAATGAAATCAAAGACAATAAAACGCAACTACTTCATGCTACAAACGAGTGGAGAAATAGCAACATCGACGATAGTATCCGTACCCGCATTGAACAACACCTCGACATCCTCACAGACCAACATCACCTCAGCACTGAAACAAGGATTATCAAGAAACTAACAACATTATATGGAGGACCTATGGCAATTCCACGACCAAGAGATGGCTTCCTGAACCTTGCAGGAATTAACCTCACTGAGGACCAAGTCACTCTCCTAAATCTGGGCATAAACTGTCATGTTATGTCCAGACCGAGTGAGATGGCCCGGAAAGTAGAGTTGGAAATTCTGTTGGACGACATATTCGACCTCGAGACTCAAAAGAAGGTCACTACCAAAGATACCTTACAAGCAGAACTTATTGCAGAAGGAGGAAAGAATCGAGGCAACTACAGAAGCACCATACTGTCCCCCGAGCTTAAAGCGGCAGCTAAAAGCCTTCGTGAGAACAAGGAGATAGTTGTCAGGAGAAGTGACAAGTCGCCAATATATGTCATTCTTAAAAAAGACGAATATCTGGCGAAAATGAACATCATACTCTCTGACCAAACTAAGTTCCAAAGGGTAACGAAGGACACTACAGCCGAATTAAAAGCAAAGGTCAACAAACTGATCGAAACTGTGAACGCCAAGAAATCCGGACTCCACCTGCCAAAGATCATTGGGGAATATAAACCTGGATATGCGTATGGAAATGTCAAGACGCACAAGCCTGGAAACCCACTTCGGCCAATCATTAGCCAGATACCCACACCCACGTACAGACTGGCGAAGCGACTCAACGGCCTGCTGACTCCTTATGTTCCTTGCGCCTTCAGCCTGAAGTCTCCAAAGGAATTTGTTGACTTACTGCGGGGCACACGGGCCACAGGGATAAGAGCCTCGTTGGACGTAGAATCGCTGTTTACCAACGTACCTATGGACGAGACAATCGGAATGATAGCCGACAGAGTGTATCGTGATCCAGCCTGTACTCCTCTTGACATACCAGAAAATATTCTGAGGAAACTACTCCAAGCTTGTACTAAAGAGGCACCCTTCTTGAGCCCGGATGGGCACATGTATAAGCAAGTAGATGGGGTCGCCATGGGTTCTCCCCTAGGTGTCCTGTTTGCAAACTTCTTCATGGGTACCATCGAGCAAAAGTCTTAGTCGACATGAACTTGAAACCGGCCATATACTGCAGGTATGTTGACGACATTTTTACACAGGTACCTGATGTCAGACATCTGCAGGAGCTGAAGGAGGCATTTGAGCAGAGTTCCGTGCTGCGTTTCACTTACGAGGTGGAAAAGAATGGGAAGCTGCCCTTTCTAGATGTAACAGTCATGGAAAAGGGCGGAGGTTTCCACACTGCAGTCTACACTAAGGAAACAAACATAGGAATGTGCCTAAATGCCAACAGCGACTGCCCAGACAGCTACAAGAGGAGTGTTGTTAACGCATATGTCGACCGTGCTCTCAGCCACAGCTCAGAATGGAAGCAAGTCGACGAAGAACTCTGTAGGGTAAGGCAGGTCCTAGTCAATAACGGCTTCTCCAATGGTTTCGTCGAAGACATCATAAGAAGGAAAGCGAAAAGCCATGCAACCTCTGAAGAGACAACTAACACAACACCTATACCCCCTATTAGACTATTTTACAGGAACTTCTTTTCCACAGCTCATAAAACGGAGGAAAGGGTCCTGAAAGATATTGTTAATAGAAACGTTATCCCTACAGACAAAAATCAGAGGATACAACTGACGATTTACTATAAAACCAGAAAAACGGCCAGCCTACTCATGATAAACTCTCCAGACACAAAACAGAACGCTTTAAAAAGAGACTAACGTCGTCTATGCCTTCAAATGCCCCCTTGGGGACTGTAAGCTCCAAAAAACCCAGTATATAGGCAAGACAACAACATCTCTTTCTAGGCGTTTAACGATGCATAAGCAACAGGGCTCCATTAAGGAACATATAATCTCTTCCCACAACCAAACCATCGCCAGAGAAATCCTAGTAAACAACATAGAAATCACCGATAGATACAGCGATAGCAGGCGGCTTGACGTTTGCGAGGCACTACACATCAAGAAGTCAACACCAGCAATCAACAGCCAATTATTGCACAACTATATTCTACCCACCTCAAGACTCCGCTCCAATATAGAAGCATCAAGAAATATGGACCAATAGGCTTTCTACAAACACTTCTATTCAATATCCATTGTTTCGTGTTCTGTCTTGTGTTGATGAAATTAATACCCTATTAATACTCTTGTTCTGTCTTGTGTTGATGAAATTAATACCCTATTAATACCACATCTTGTTCTGTCTTGTGTTAATGCCACATCACCCCTTCCACCTCACTCAAATGTAGATATAATATCGGAGATGCGTAAGTTCTATTCAGTTGTGTATTTGTGAACTAAAGTCTTTGAAAATGTAATAAGTTTTACGAAACGCGCTCGTGTCGCGTCAGACTAGAAATAAAAATGAATTTTGGAGAATTGATTTTTGATTTACCTCCAACAGTGAAACGAAATGTACGAAAGATTGAGAAAATTCGTGTTAGAATTATTAATCTTAATTTTCCGGTCATATTAATAATATATATATATATATATATATATATATATATATATATATATATATATATATATATATATATATATATATATATATATATATATATATATATATATATATATATATATATATGTCGTACCTAGTAGCCAGAATGTACTTCTCAGCCTAAAATGCAAGGCCCGATTTGCCTAATAAGCTAAGTTTTCATGAATTAATTGTTTTTCGACTACCTAACCTACCTAACCTAACCTAACCTAACCTTTTCGGCTACCTAACCCAACCTAACCTATAAAGATAGGTTAGGTTAGGTTGGGTTGGTTAGGTTCGGTCATATATCTACGTTAATTTTAAATCCAATAAAATAAAATTGACCTCATACATAATGAAATGGGTAGCTTTATCATTTCATAAGAAAAAAATTTAGAGAAAATATAATAATTCAGGAAAACTTGCCTTATTAGGCAAATCGGGCCTTGCATAGTAGGCTGAGAAGTGCGTTCTGGCTACTAGGTACGACATATATATATATATATATATATATATATATATATATATATATATATATATATATATATATATATATATATATATATATACATATATATATATGTCGTACCTAATAGCCAGAACGCACTTCTCAGCCTACTATGCAAGGCCCGATTTGCCTAATAAGCCAAGTTTTCATGAATTAATGTTTTTTCGACTACCTAACCTACCTAACCCAATCTAACCTAACTTTTTCGTCTACCTAACCAAACCTAACCTATAAAGATAGGTTAGGTTAGGTTAGGTAGGGTTGGTTAGGTTCGGTCATATATCTACGTTAATTTTAACTCCAATAAAAAAAAATTGACCTCATAATACATAATGAAATGGGTAGCTTTATCATTTCATAAGAAAAAAATTAGAGAAAATACATTAATTCAGGAAAACTTGGCTTATTAGGCAAATCGGGCCTTGCATAGTAGGCTGAGAAGTGCGTTCTGGCTACTAGGTACGATACATATATATATATATATATATATATATATATATATATATATATATATATATATATATATATATATATATATATATATATATATATATATATATATATATATATATATATATATGTCGTACCTAGTAGCCAGAACTCACTTCTCAGCCTACTATTCAAGGCCCGATTTGCCTAATAAGCCAAGTTTTCCTGAATTTATATATTTACTATATTTTTTCTTATGAAATGATAAAGCAACCTTTTCTGTATGTATGAGGTCAATTTTTTTTATTGGAGTTAAAATTAACGTAGATATATGACCGAACCTAACCAACCCTACCTAACCTAACCTAACCTATATTTATCGGTAAGGTTAGGTTAGGTAGCCAAAAAAAGCTAGGTTAGGTTAGGTTAGGTAGGTTAGGTAGACGAAAAAAACATTAATTCATGAAAACTTGGCTTATTAGGCAAATCGGGCCTTGAATAGTAGGCTGAGAAGTGCGTTCTGGCTATTAGGTACGACATATATATATATATATATATATATATATATATATATATATATATATATATATATATATATATATATATATATATATATATATATATATATATGTCGTACCTAGTAGCCAGAACGCACTTCTCTGCCTACAATGCAAGGCCCGATTTGCCTAATAAGCCATGTTTTCATGAATTAATTATTTTTCGACTACCTAACCTACCTAACCTGACCTAACCTAACTTTTTCGGCTACCTAACCTAACCTAACCTATAAAGATAGGTTAGGTTAGGTTAGGTAGGAATGGTTAGGTTCGGTCATATATCTAATTTAATTTTAACTCCAATAAATTTTTTTTTACCTCATACGTAATAAAATGGGTAGCTTTATCATTGCATAAGAAAAAAATTTGAGAAAATATATTAATTCAGGAAATCTTGGCTTATTAGACAAATTGCGCCTTGCATAGTAGGCATAGAAGTGCGTTCTGGCTACTAGGTACGACATATATATATATATATGTGACAATGTCAGACCACGGAGGAAAAATGAAACAGGAAATTTCCTTAAGTACTTAAGTTCCTCACCTTACTTCACCACTCCTTCCTGCCTATTTATACCCATCACTCGATCTGTAATATGACCTTCTGAAGATGTATTTAATATACGGAAGTACTTAAGGAAATTTCCTGTTTCATTTTTCCTCCGTGGTCTGACATTGTCACATTCTTAATCACGTGTTTATTTTCGTGATATACACACATATATATATGTATATATATCGTACCTAGTAGCCAGAACGCACTTCTCTGCCTACTATGCAAGGCCTGATTTGCCTAATAAGCCAAGTTTTCATGACTTAATTATTTTTCGACTACCTAACCTAACCTAACCTAACTTTTTCGACTACCTAACCTAACCTAACCTAACTTTTTTGGCTACCTAACCTAACCTAACCTATAAAGATAGGTTAGGTTAGGTTAGGTAGGTTTGGTTAGGTTCGGTCATATATCTACGTTAATTTTAACTCCAATCAAAAAATTGACCTCATTGGTAATGAAATGGGTAGCTTTATCATTTCATGAGAAAAATTTAGAGAAAATATATTAATTCAGGAAAACTTGGCTTATTAGGCAAATCGGGCCTTGCATAGTAGGCCAAAAAGTGCGTTCTGGCTACTAGGTACGACATATATATATATATATATATATATATATATATATATATATATATATATATATATATATATATATATATATATATATATATATATATATACGTATGCACATATACATATCTAATCACCCACACAAATACACACATCAATAATCTTTGTGTCACAAGTGACACAAAGAGGTGTCACAAGTGGCATTACAAGAGGATCACAACAGTCACTATACAAGGCACTTAACATCTATAGTGAGTCACACAGTTTCTAGTCTTGCTGCACACCCACCCAACTGGGCGGCAGCTTTACAGTCATGTACATGCATTACCTACAGTAAGTAAATTTTGGATACTTCGGTAAAATTTCAGGTAGCACGTCATTATAAATGAAGTACTTACACATTTCTTGGACACTATTGATGATGTTATCTCTAAATTCCGCAATTTTTTCACATTCCATTATATAATGACGCAAAGTATGCGAATAGTTCTGCTGACAGAGTTTACATTTAGTCAAATCTACATCACCAGATGTTACAAACTCCCAGAGGTACTTGTAGCCGAGCCTAAGCCTAGCAGTGGTAACATCAAGGCTTAGGCTCAGCTACAAGTACCTCTGGGAGTTTGTAACATCTGCGGATGTAGATTTGACTAAATGTAGACTCTGTCAGCAGAACTATTCGCATACTTTGCGTCATTATATAATGGAATGTGAAAAAATTGCGGAATTTAGTATATAATATATATATATATATATATATATATATATATATATATATATATATATATATATATATATATATATATATATATATATATATATATATATGTCGTACCGAAAAGCCAGAACGCACTTCTCAGCCTACTATGCAAGGCCCGTTTTGCCTAATAAGCCAAGTTTTCCTGAATTAATATATTTTCTCTAATTTTTTTCTTATGAAATGATAAAGCTACTCATTTTCATTATGTATGAGGTCAATTTTTTTATTGGAGGAAAAATTAACGTAGATATATGACCGAACCTAACCAACCCTACCTAACCTAACCTAACCTATCTTTATATGTTAGGTTCGGTTAGGTAGCCGAAAAAGTTAGGTTAGGTTAGGTTAGGTAGGTTAGGTAGTCGAAAAAACATTATTTCATGAAAACTTGGCTTATATATATATATATATATATATATATATATATATATATATATATATATATATGTATATATATATGTTGTCACTGTAAAATCTCTAGGAAGAGATTCGGCCTGCTCCATCATCACCTATTCTATCATATCACTGTTATATATTTAAGAACTGCAGCAACAACAACAACAACAACTACTTTCCAGACGTCTAGACAATACCACCAGTCTACCTACCCCACTGCCCATCACCCCACCTCGCACCTGGGTCGCGGGGAGCTCACACTATCCAAAACAAGCAGTTTAAGAGCCGGTTAATAGTTAAAGAAGGAACCAGCGCCATCTGCATGGCCGTCATCAAGTAAATGTATATATAGGGCTACCTAGCAAACTAAGGTTCAGATTACTCCTGAGTGCTCTGATGAGTAGACCTGTTGACATACCCTGGTATGGTATCAGAGCTATTAAGTTTGGCTCACAATATTCCTGCACCATATTTTATTTTGCACATTAATGTAACATAAATTTGATTGTTCATCTTGTATGTTTTGCACACTTTGTATTAGGGCCAAGCTTAGATATTTTGTTTTGTAATTTGTTTAATTTCATTTTTTTATCAGAGTAAAGTATTTTTAAATGTTTTTTTCCGTCTGCTTTATTTTACAGTTTACCTCACTGTGAAGACAACTTGCAGTTTAACATTTTTTTTTTTTTTTACTATTTTTTTTTTATTTTATGTGACTGGCATTCAATCTGCCTAGAGAGAGATTGCAATACCCTCTACTTTTCTAGTCACATAATATATCTATATGAATAAAAATGGAAATGTTCGTTTGTTCAAAATCGCTAATCTCCGAATGTTCTTCACCGTTTGCTTTGAAATTGTCACACTATGATACATTCGTATCTGAGCAGGTTTTTATATACATATTATATTGATGTCACGTCTGTGACTGAAAAAATATGATTTTGTTGAAAAACTGTATTTTTCATATGGAAGAAATCTTGGAAACCTCTTTAACAATTGCTTTGAAATCTTGACACGACGTTACATTCGAATATTCACGTGTTTCTATATACCTACTATATACATGCCTTATCTGTGACCGGAGAAAACATGCTTTTTTTGAAAAACATCGCCATGTCATGGATGTAAGAACAACACACGCTATAAGCTCCCAAAATTCTTCACCGATTGTTTTGAAATTCTGACACAACGTTCCATTCGAATAGGCGTGACTTTTTATGTACCTACTATGTTGATGCCACCCTTGTGACAAGTAAAAACATGCGTTTTTGAAAAACAGCGCCATCTCTTGCACATAATAGCACATGCACGCAATAATAAATATGTCACGAATTCTATTTCAATGTTTCCGGTTGTATTGATAAATTTTATTGTCATAGATTTTGATTTATTTTATATTTTATTGAAATATTTTGTGTGGCATTGTGTTGGAATTGAGCTGTGTTGTTTACCATACCGTTCAATTCGTAAGTATAAGTATAGATGCCACACCTGTTACAGGTAAAACTATGCTTTTATTGAAAAACATCGCCATCTGTTGCATGTAGGAGGCTATGCTAAATGCTATACTAAATATGTTACAATTTCTTTTCAATGTTTCTGATTGCATTGATAAATTGAATTTTCATTGATTTTGATTAATTTTCATTTTGATTTAATTATTTTGTGTGAATTGTGTTGGAATTTAGATGTGTTATTTACCATACCGTTCATTTCGTGAGTATAGTTTATTTTTTTACTTTTTCATGTTTTCATTTCATTTTTTAACTGTTTTTCTTATATTTCAGTGATGGGAACATCAGATCACTTGATGTTCCCAATTTTCTGCCGGGAACATCAGACCATTTAGGAAGGCATCGGAAGAGGGAGTGGGGAATGGTGGAGATGACGAGGGGACGGAAGTGAGAGATGACGGGGAGGACGAGGGGACAAAAGAGGAGGTAATGGTAGTGAAGAACGAGGGGGGACGGAGGGGTTTGGGATGGTGGGGACGAGGGGATGGGGGAATGGAGAATGGGGGGGGGGAGAACAAAGGGGGGAATGGTGGGGAGGACGAAGGGACGGGAGTGGGGAATGGTGGGAAGGACGAGGGGACAGGGGAAGGGGTAATGCTGGGGAGGACGAGGAGATGGGGAAGTGGGGGATGGTGGGGATGAGGGGACAGGGGAATGGAGAATGGTGGGGAGGGCAAAGGGACAGGGGAATGGGGAATGGTGGGGAGGACGAGGGGATAGGGGGAGGGGATAATGGAGGAGAGGACGAGGGGATGGGGGAGTTGGGAATGGTGGAGACGATGGGACAGGTGAATGGAGAATGGTTGGGAGGACAATGAGACAGGGGAGTGGGGGATAGTAGGAAGGATGCGGGGATGGGGGAATGGTAGAGAGGATGAAGATTTGATATTTTTTGGAACAGGGCGGCGGACCTGGAGCTCCACTCAGACTCGCCTTTGACCATCCCTACACACAAATGAGTCACCCTGCAACGTTTGGTGAGGCTTGCCCCAATCGTCTGGCCAAAGCCTCGAATTAACATGTAACAACGAGTCATGTTGGCCTCTCCCTCTCTTCCTTTTACTATTCTCCTCTCCTCTCGTCTCTTCTCTCTCTCCCATCTTTATTATCCATTCCTCCTTCCTACCTCTCTCCCCTTTTCCTTCCCTCTCCCTCTCTTCTACCAGTTATTAACAACCATTACGGCGAGTGGTTGTGGCAAGTGTAACAGTGGTGACTTGTTGGCCTTCGTTACAAACAGACAGATATTATCTTTATAAATATAATCAAGATTTAGATCTAGAGCCCGTTTATCAGAGATTTATACAAATCCTTACAGTTGTGGCAAGAGAGAACAGGTGTTATAGTCATAGAAAACCTTACACTTTACCATCAGAGAGGTGAGACTAATGTTTCCAAAATTTACATCACAAATTTTACATGATAACAACTATTTGAAGAATTAGTGTAATTATACCATGACGTTAGAGAAATTTGGGCACCCGCAGCATTTTACATCAACAGATTAAGAGGCTTGACTTGACCACAGTCGGTCTGAATACACAGCTCTTGTGACGTAGATCTCATTGTCATAGGACTTATAATGATTGTTGTCAACAAGCTATCTCTTTGTCACAGGAATTTCTTATTAATTCCAAATATCCAGCAGGAAGGATACCTGATTTCTGTGCTCACTACTAGCAAATGTTTTTGAATTAATATATTCTGCACATATCCATACAGTTGATAAGTGGCAAACTAGTTAGACATAAAAATATAGTTTAGTTTTATATTATGCACACCACACCCATCCAGTGGGCAGCGGTTTCATGGTTACGGTCACTTGCTAGCAGTAAAACAGTAGGCAAACTTCACTGGGATTATTTATAACGTTTGGCTGACACATCAGCCTCACCTTGGCCTGGCCCGAGTTCAGAAGCAGCTAATGAAGAACTTAATGTCACATCAGAAGTGACATCAATGTTTAGATCAATTCCCTCGTCTATACGCATCTTGGAAGGCCGGATGCCCACCACATTGACATCAGAAGACGTGGAGCGAGCCGTCGGGTTGGGGCCTCGGACCAGGGAGGTGCGGGCCGTCATGGACCGGATCACTCTGTTAAACGTTCGCGCTAGCATGCCTCAGTTTTCAGGCGCCAATACCACGATGAAGAAGATGCCTATCCCTCTCAGGCAGTTAAAGCTGGAGGGAATATACCACAGGTAGTTATACCAAGCATGTGAGGGCTCGACGCTGTTGAATGCCACTAAGAAGGCAATCACCTCCATGAACCACATCGCCCCGGACCACATCACCATAATCACCCCATCCGTCAACCTGTGGGAAGAACTCTGTGTAACATAACCTATCGTTAATGTTCATGGCCAAGTTCAGGTGCATATTTAGCCTGATGGAAGTCAAGTGATGAAGCCGAGGTGTTTATAAAATAATGGCTTACACTATATATAACAACAGTAAACAATACATTATAAACAGGACCCAAATCTACCCGTTTTGTTTTTAAGCCAGCACAAGTAAAAGATGATACTAGTATAAGTCAAGTAAATGAGAGCATTAACCTTAATAAAGTCTTAAATATTATACAACATATATCAATTACAATTATTTTTTAACATTACGAAGTAAAGAGTCTGTTATTAAATTAAAAAAAATCTTAACAGATTTCAATGGACTTAGTGCAACAATTATCACCAAAACAGGCTATTCTGCACGTTCATATATGCTACAAAATTTATCGAATATATATGTGGGTACACATATTTAAATAAATGTAAATATGTGAACTTAGGAACCTAACAGCTGAGTGTACAGCGCTCGGGATTCGTAGTCCTAAGGTTTCGGGTTCAATCCCCAGTGGAGGTGGAAAAAATGGGAAGAGTTTATTTCACCCTGATGCACCTGTTCACCTAGCAGAAAATAGGTACCTGGGAGTTAGACACCTGCTACGGGCTGCTTCCAGGGGTGTGTAACAAAAAGAGGTCTGGTAGAGGACCGGCCCGCAGGGAAATTAAGCCCCGAAATCATTTCAAGATAACCGCAAAAAGAAGATGCGATGGAATTCAGATAGAACACACAATATATAACATGCTAGTGGTGTGCCTAACAACACCATGCTCAGGTAGTGTGCCTAACAACACCATGCTCAGGTAGTGTGTCTAACACCACCATGCTCAGGTAGTGTGTCTAACAACACCATGCTCAGGTAGTGTGTCTAACACCACCATGCTCAGGTAGTGTGCCTAACAACACCATGCTCAGGTAGTGTGACTAACACCACCATGCTCAGGTAGTGTGACTAACACAACCATGCTCACTTAGTGTGTCTAACACCACTATGCTCAGGTAGTGTGTCTAATAACGCCATTATCTGGTAATGTGTCTAACAACACCATGCTCAGGTAGTATGTTTAACAACACCATGCTCAGGTAGTGTGCCAAACAACACCATGCTCAGGTAGTGTGACACCATGCTCAGGTTGTGTGCCTAACACCACCATGCTCAGGTAGTGTGACTAACAACACCATGCTCAGGTAGTGTGTCTAACGACACAATGCTCAGGTTGAGGGCCTTACACCACCATGCTCAGGTAGTGTGACTAACAACACCATGCTCAGGTACTGTGTCAAACAAAACCATGCTCAGGTAGTGTGTTTAACGACACCATGCTCTAAAGTGTGACTAGTAACACCATGCTCAGGAAGTGTGTCTAAAACCACCATGCTCAGGTAGTGTGACTAACAACACCATGCTCAGGTAGTGTGTTAAACAACACCATGCTCAGGTAGTGTGCTAAACAACACCATGCTCAGGTAGTGTGACTAACGACACCTTGCTATAGTAGTGTGACTAACAACACCATGCACAGGTAGTGTTTCAAACAACACCATTCCCAGGTAGTGTGACTAACAACATCAGGCTCAGGTTGTGTGCCTAACAACACCATGCTCAGGTAGTGTGTCTAACAACACCATGCTCAGGGAGTGTGACTAACAACACCATGCTCAGGTAGTGTGACTAATGAGATCATGCTCAGGGAGTGTGCCTAACAACACCATGCCCAGGTAGTGTGCCTAACATCACAATGCTCAGGTAGTGTGACTAGCAACACAACGTTCAGGAAGTGTTATTGACAACACCATGCTCAGGTAGTGTGACTAACAACACCATGCTCAGGTAGTGTGACTAACAACACAATGTTCAGGAAGTCTGATTAACACCACCATGCTCAGGTAATATGTCTAACATCACCATGCTCAGGTAGTGTCTAACACCACCACGCTCAGGTAGTGTGTCTAACATCACCATGCTCAGATAGTGTTTCTAACAACACCATGCTCAGGTAGTTTGACTAACAACACAATGCTCAGGGAATGCGCCTAACAACACCATGCTCAGGTAGTGTGCTAAACAAACCATGCTCAGGTAGTGTGATTAACAACACCATGCTCAGGTAATGTGTATAACAACACTATGCTCAAGCAGTTTGACTAACAACATCATGCTCAGGGAATGCGCCTAACATCACCATGCTCAGGTAGTGTGACTAACAAAACCATGTACAGGCATTGTGACTAACGACATCATGCTCAGGTAGTATTCAAAACGACACCATGCTCAGGTAGTGTGCCTAACGACACCATGCTCAGGTAATGTGACTAACGACACCATGCTCAGGTAACGTGACTAACGACACCATGCTCAGGTAGTGTGCTTAACGACACCATGCTCAGGTAGTGTGGCTAGAGACACCATGCTTAGGAAGTGTGCCTAACACCACCATGCTCAGGTAGTGTGACTAACACCACCATGCTCAGGTAGTGTGACTAACAACACCATGCTCAAAAAATGGGACTAACAACACCATGCTCAGGTATTGTGCTAAAAAACACCATGCTCAGGTAGTGTGACTAACAACACTCTGCTCACGTAGTGTGCCTCACAACACCATGTTCAGGTAGTGTGTCTAACAACATCATGCTCAGGGAGTGCGCCTAACATCACCATGCTCAGGTAGTGTGACTAATAAAACTATGTACAGGCTTTGTGACTAACTACATCATGCTCAGGTAGTATTCAAAACGACACCATGCTCAGGTAGTGTGCCTAACGACACCATGCTCAGGTAATGTGACTAACGACACCATGCTCAGGTAGAGTGCTTAACGACACCATGCTCAGGAAGTATGTCTAACAACACCATGCTCAGGTAGTGTGACTAACGACACCATGCTCAGGAAGTGTGCCTAACGACACGAGGCTCAGGCAGTGTCTAACAACACCATGCTCAGGTAATGTGACTAACGACACCACGCTCAGGTAGTGTGCTGAACGACACCATGCTCAGGCAGTGTCTAACAATACCATGCTCAGGTAATGTGACTAACGACACCATGCTCAGGTAGTGTGCCTAACGACACCATGCTCAGGTAGTGTTCCTAACACCATGAACAGGTAATGTGCCTAACAACACCATGCTGAGCTAGTGTGTCTAACAACACCATGCTCAGGTAGTGTTACTAGCCACACCATGCTCACGTAGTGTGCCTAACAACACAATGCTCAGGTATTGTGTCTAACAACACCATGCTCAGGTAGTGTGCCTAACACCACTATGGCTCAGTTTGTGTGACTAACAACACCATGCTCAGGTAGTGTGAGTAACAACACCATGTTCAGGAAGTTTGACTACCCAGCGTGCTCAGGTAGTGTGTCTAACACCACCATGCTCACGTTGTGTGACTAACACCACAATGCTTAGGTAGTGTGTCTAGCAACAACCTGCACAGGTAGTGTTACAAACAACACTATGCTCAGGTACTGTGCCTAACAACACAATACTCAGGTAGTGTGTCTAAAGACACTATGCTCAGGAAGTGTGACTAACGACACCATGCTCAGGAAGTGTGTCTAACACTGCCATGCTCAGGTAGTGTGTCTAACAACACCATGCTCAGGTAGTGAGTCTAACAACGCAATGCTCAGGTAGTGTGACTTAGAACACCATGCTAGGTAGTGTGATCAAAACCACCATGCTCAGGTAATGTGTGTAAAACCACCATACTCTGGTAGTGTGTCTATCACCACTATGCTCAAGTAGTGTGTCTAACAAATCCATACAAAGGTAGTGTGACTAACAACACTATGCTCAGGTACTGTGCCTAACAACACAATACTCAGGTAGTGTGTCTAACGACACAATGCTCATGTAGTGTGACTAACAAAACTATGATTAATTAGTGTGTCTAACGACACCATGGTCATTTAGTGTTACTAACATCATCATGCTCAGGTAGTGTGTTTACAAACAACATGCTCAGGTATTGTGACTAAAGAGACAATGCTCAGGTAGTTTGCCTAACAACACCATGCTCAGGAAGTGTGTCTAACGACACCATGCTCAGGTAGTGTGACTAACAATATCATGCACAGGTAGTGTGCCTAACAACACCAAGCTCAGGTAGGGTGACTAACAAATCTATGCTCAGGTAGTAAGAATAAGGACACCATGCTCAGGTAGTGTGACTATCAACACAATGATATGGTAGTGTGTCTAACAACCCCATGCTCAGGTAGTGTGTGTAAGAACACCATGCTCAGGTAGTGTGACTAACAACACTTTGCTTAGGTAGTGTGAATAAGGACACCATGCTCAGGTAGTGTGACTAACAACACCATGGTCAGGTAGTGTGACTAAAAACACCATGCTCAGGTAGTGTGACTAACAACACTATGCTCTGGTAGTGTGAATATGGACACCATGCTCAGGTAGTGTGACTAACAGCATCATGCATTGGTAGTGTGAATAAGGACACCATGCCCAGGTAGTGTGCGTAAGAACACCATTCTCAGGTAGTGTGCAAAACAACAGCATTCTCAGGTAGTGTGTTTAAGAACACAATGCTCAGGTAGTGTTTCCAACAACACCATGCTCAGGTAGTGTGTTTAACGACACCATGCTCTAAAGTGTGACTAGTAACACCAAGCTCAATAAGTGTGTCTATCACCACCATGCTCAGGTAGAGTGACTAACGACACCTTGCTATAGTAGTGTGATTAACAACACCATGCACAGGTAGTGATCTAAACAACACCATTCTCAGGTAGTGTGACTAACAACACCATGCTCAAGTAGTGTACCTAACAACACCATGCTCAGGAAGTGTATCTAACAACACCATGTTCAGGGAGTGTGCCTAACAACACTATGCTCCGGTAGTGTGACTAACAACACCATGCTCAGGTAGTGTGACTAATGACATCATGCTCAGGGAGTGTGCCTAACAACACCGTGCTCAGGTAGTGTGCCTAACATCACAATGCTCAAGTAGTGTGACTAGCAACACAACGTTCAGGTAGTGGTGATAACAACACTATGCTCAGGTAGTGTGACTAACTACACCATACTCAGGTAGTGTGACTAACAACACCATGCTCAGGTAGTGTGTCTAACACCACTATGCTCAGGTAGTGTGCCTAACAACACAATGCTCAAGTAGTGTGCCAAACAGCACCATGCTTAGGAAGTGTGTCTAAAAACACCATGCTCAGGTAGTGTGTCTAACGACACCATGCTCTAAAGTGTGAATAACAACACCATGCTCAGGAAGTGTTTCTAAGAACATAGCTTAGGTAGTGTGAATAACAACACCATGCTCAGGTAGTTAGCTAAACAACACCATGCTCAGGTAGTGTGCTAAACAACACCATGATCAGGTAGTGTGACTAACGACACCATGCTATAGTAGTGTGACTAACATCACCATGCTATATTAGTGTGACTAACAATACCATGCATAGGTAGTGTGCCAAACAACACCATGCTCAGGTAGTGTGACTATCAACACCAGGCTCAGGAAGTGTGCCTAACAACACCATGCTCCGGTAGTGTGACTAACACCACCATGCCCGTGAAGTGTGACTAATGACATCATTCTCAGGTAGTGTTCCTAACATCACAATGCTCAGGTAGTGTGACTAGCAATACAACGCTCAGGTAGTGTGCCTAACAACACCATGCTCAGTTAGTGTGACTAAGGAGACAATGCTCAGGTAGTGTGACTAACAACACCATGCTCAGGTAGTGTGACTAATAACACCATGCTCAGGTATTGTGACTAACAACACAATGCGCAGGCAGTGTGTCTAACACCATTATGCTCAGGTAGTGTGCCTACCAACACCATGTTCAGGTAGTGTGCCAAACAACACCTGGCTCAGGTCGTGTGCCTAACAACACCATGCTCAGGTTGTGCTTAAAAGCACCATGCTCCGGTAGTGTGACTAACAATACCATGCTCAGGTAGTGTGACTAATGACATCATGCTCAGGGAGTATGCCTAACAAATCAATGCTCAGGTAGTGTGCCAAACAACACAATGCTCAGGTAGTGTGACTAGCAACACAACGTTCAGCCAGTGTGCCTAACTACACAATGCTCAGGTAGTCTGACTAAGAACACCATGCTCAGGTAGTGTCTTACACCACTATGCTCAGGTAGTGTGTCTAACACCACTATGCTCAGGTAGTGTGCCTAACAACACCATTCTCAGGTAGTGTGGCAAACAACACCATGCTCAGGTAGTGTGTCTTACACCACTATGCTCAGGTAGTGTGCCTAATAACACAATGCTCAAGTAGTGTGCCAAACAACACCATGCTCAGGAAATGTGTCTAACAACACCATGCTCAGGTAGTGTGTCTAACGACACCATGCTCTAAAGTGTGACTAACAACACCATGCTCAGGAAGTGTTTCTAAGACCATCATGCATAGGTAGTGTGAATAACAACACCATGCTCAGGTAGTTAGCTAAGCAACACCATGCTCAGGTAGTGTGCTAAACAACACCTTGATCAGGTAGTGTGACTAACGACACCATGCTATAGTAGTGTGACTAACATCACCATGCTATATTAGTGTGACTAACAACACCATGCATAGGTAGTGTGCCAAACAACACCATGCTCACGTAGTGTGACTAACAACACCAGGCTCAGGAAGTGTGCCTAACAACACCATGCTCCGGTAGTGTGACTAACACCACCATGCCCGTGAAGTGTGACTAATGACATAATTCTCAGGTAGTGTGCCTAACATCACAATGCTCAGGTAGTGTGACTAGCAACACAACGCTCAGGTAGTGTGCCTAACAACACCATGCTCAGTTAGTGTGACTAAGGACACAATGCTCAGGTAGTGTGAATAACAACACCATGCTCAGGTAGTGTGACTAATAACACCATGCTCAGGTAGTGTGACTAACAACACAATGCACAGGCAGTGTGTCTAACACCACTATGCTCAGGTAGTGTGCCTAACAACACCATGCTCAAGTAGTGTGTCTAAGAACATCAAGCTCAGGTAGTGTGAATAACAACATAATGCTCAGGTAGTGTGCCTAACAACACCATGCTAAGGTAGTGTGACTAAAAACTATATGCTCAGGTAGTGTGTATAAAACCACCATGCTCCTGTAGTGTGTCTAGTAACACAATGCTCAGGTAGTGTGCCAAATAACACCATGCTCCTGTAGTGTGCCTAACCACACAATGCTAGGGTAGTCTGTCTAACGACAACATGCTCAGGTAGTGTGCATAACACCACCATGCTCCTGTAGTGTGCCTAACCTCACAATGCTAGGGTAGTCTGTCTAACGACAACATGCTCAGGTAGTGTGCCTAACAACACCATGCTAAGGTAGTGTGACTAAAAACTATATGCTCAGGTAGTGTGAATAACAACATAATGCTCAGGTAGTGTGAATAACAACACCATGCTCAGGTAGTGTGCTAAACAACACCATTCTCAAGTAGTGTGCTAAACAACACCGTGCTCTGGTAGTGTGACTAAAGACACCATGCTATAGTATTGTGACTAACAACACAATGCTCAGATAGTCTGCCAAACAACACCATGCTCAGGTAGTGTGCTAAACAGCACCATGCTCAGGTAGTGTGACTAACGAAACCAAGCTATAGTTTTGTGACTACAACACCATGTTCAGGTAGTGTGCCAAACAACACCTGGCTCAGGTCGTGTGCCTAACAACACCATGTTCAGGTTGTGTGCTTAAAAACACCATGCTCCGGTAGTGTGACTAACAATACCGTGCTCAGGTAGTGTGAATAATGACATCATGCTCAGGGAGTATGCCTAACAAATCAATGCTCAGGTAGTGTGCCTAACAACACAATGCTCAGGTAGTGTGACTAGCAACACAACGTTCAGCCAGTGTGCCTAACTACACAATGCTCAGGTAGTCTGACTAAGAACACCATGCTCAGGTAGTGTGTCTTACACCACTATGCTCAGGTTGTGTGTCTAACACCACTATGCTCATGTAGTGTGCCTAACAACACCATTCTCAGGTAGTGTGACTAACAACACCATGCTCAGGTAGTGTGACTTACACCACTATTCTCAGGTAGTGTGCCTAACAACAACATGCTCAGGTAGTGTCTAACACCACTATGCTCAGGTAGTGTGCCTAACAACACAATGCTCAAGTAGTGTACCAAACAACACCATGCTCAGGTAGTGTGACTAATAACACCATGCTCAGGTAGTGTGACTAACAACACAATGCGCAGGCAGTGTGTCTAACACCACTATGCTCAGGTAGTGTGCCTAACAACACAATGCTCAAGTAGTGTGCCAAACAACACCATGCTCAGGTAGTGTGACTAATAACACCATGCTCAGGTAGTGTGACTAACAACACATCGCGCAGGCAGTGTGTCTAACACCACTATGCTCAGGTAGTGTGCCTAACAACACCATGCTCAAGTAGTGTGTCTAAGAACATCAAGCTCAGGTATTGTGAATAACAACTTAATGCTCAGGTAGTGTGCCTAACAACACCATGCTAAGGTAGTGTGACTAAAAACGCTATGCTCAGGTAGTGTGCATAACACCACAATGCTCCTGTTGTGTGTCTAATAACACAATGCTCAGGTAGTGTGTCTAACGACAACATGCTCTGGAAGTGTGACTAACAACACCATGCTCAGGAAGTGTATCTAACACCACCATGCTCAGGTAGTGTGAATAACAACACCATGCTCCTGTAGTGTGCCTAACCACACAATGCTAGGGTAGTCTGTCTAACGACAACATGCTCTGGAAGTGTGACTAACAACACCATGCTCAGGAAGTGTGTCTAACACCACCATGCTCAGGTAGTGTGCATAACACCACCATGCTCCTGTAGTGTGCCTAACCTCACAATGCTAGGGTAGTCTGTCTAACGACAACATGCTCTGAAGTGTGACTAACAACACCATGCTCAGGAAGTGTGTCTAACACCACCATGCTCAGGTAGTGTGAATAACAACACCATGCTCAGGTAGTGTGCTAAACAACACCATTCTCAAGTAGTGTGCTAAACAACACCGTGCTCTGGTAGTGTGACTAAAGACACCATGCTATAGTATTGTGACTAACAACACAATGCTCAGATAGTCTGCCAAACAACACCATGCTCAGGTAGTGTGCTAAACAGCACCATGCTCAGGTAGTGTGACTAACGAAACCAAGCTATAGTTTTGTGACTACAACACCATGTTCAGGTAGTGTGCCAACAACACCTGGCTCAGGTCGTGTGCCTAACAACACCATGTTCAGGTTGTGTGCTTAAAAACACCATGCTCCGGTAGTGTGACTAACAATACCGTGCTCAGGTAGTGTGAATAATGACATCATGATCAGGGAGTATGCCTAACAAATCAATGCTCAGGTAGTGTGCCTAACAACACAATGCTCAGGTAGTGTGACTAGCAACACAACGTTCAGCCAGTGTGCCTAACTACACAATGCTCAGGTAGTCTGACTAAGAACACCATGCTCAGGTAGTGTGTCTTACACCACTATGCTCAGGTAGTGTGTCTAACACCACTATGCTCAGGTAGTGTGCCTAACAACACCATTCTCAGGTAGTGTGGCAAACAACACCATGCTCAGGTAGTGTGTCTTACACCACTATCCTCAGGTAGTGTGCCTAATAACACAATGCTCAAGTAGTGTGCCAAACAACACCATGCTCAGGAATTGTGTCTAACAACACCATGCTCAGGTAGTGTGTCTAACGACACCATGCTCTAAAGTGTGACTAACAACACCATGCTCAGGAAGTGTTTCTAAGACCATCATGCTTAGGTAGTGTGAATAACAACACCATGCTCAGGTAGTTAGCTAAGCAACACCATGCTCAGGTAGTGTGCTAAACAACACCTTGATCAGGTAGTGTGACTAACGACACCATGCTATAGTAGTGTGACAAACATCACCATGCTATATTAGTGTGACTAACAACACCATGCATAGGAAGTGTGCCAAACAACACCATGCTCACGTAGTGTGACTAACAACACCAGGCTCAGGAAGTGTGCCTAACAACACCATGCTCCGGTAGTGTGACTAACACCACCATGCCCGTGAAGTGTGACTAATGACATCATTCTCAGGTAGTGTGCCTAACATCACAATGCTCAGGTAGTGTGACTAGCAACACAACGCTCAGGTAGTGTGCCTAACAACACCATGCTCAGTTAGTGTGACTAAGGACACAATGCTCAGGTAGTGTGACTAACAACACCATGCTCAGGTAGTGTGACTAATAACACCATGCTCAGGTAGTGTGACTAACAACACAATGCACAGGCAGTGTGTCTAACACCACTATGCTCAGGTAGTGTGCCTAACAACACCATGCTCAAGTAGTGTGTCTAAGAACATCAAGCTCAGGTAGTGTGAATAACAACATAATGCTCAGGTAGTGTGCCTAACAACACCATGCTAAGGTAGTGTGACTAAAAACTATATGCTCAGGTAGTGTGTATAACACCACCATGCTCCTGTAGTGTGTCTAGTAACACAATGCTCAGGTAGTGTGCCAAATAACACCATGCTCCTGTAGTGTGCCTAACCACACAATGCTAGGGTAGTCTGTCTAACGACAACATGTTCTGGAAGTGTGACTAACAACACCATGCTCAGGAAGTGTGTCTAACACCACCATGCTCAGGTAGTGTGCATAACACCACCATGCTCCTGTAGTGTGCCTAACCTCACAATGCTAGGGTAGTCTGTCTAACGACAACATGCTCTGAAGTGTGACTAACAACACCATGCTCAGCAAGTGTGTCTAACACCACCATGCTCAGGTAGTGTGAATAACAACACCATGCTCAGGTAGTGTGCAAAAGAACACCGTTCTCAAGTAGTGTGCTAAACAACACCGTGCTCTGGTAGTGTGACTAAAGACACCATGCTATAGTATTGTGCCTAACAACACAATGCTCAGGTAGTGTGACTAGCAACACAACGTTCAGCCAGTGTGCCTAACTACACAATGCTCAGGTAGTCTGACTAAGAACACCATGCTCAGGTAGTGTGTCTTACACCACTATGCTCAGGTTGAGTGTCTAACACCACTATGCTCATGTAGTGTGCCTAACAACACCATTCTCAGGTAGTGTGACTAACAACACCATGCTCAGGTAGTGTGACTTTCACCACTATTCTCAGGTAGTGTGCCTAACAACAACATGCTCAGGTAGTGTCTAACACCACTATGCTCAGGTAGTGTGCCTAACAACACAATGCTCAAGTAGTGTACCAAACAACACCATGCTCAGGTAGTGTGACTAATAACACCATGCTCAGGTAGTGTGACTAACAACACAATGCGCAGGCAGTGTGTCTAACACCACTATGCTCAGGTAGTGTGCCTAACAACACCATGCTCAAGTAGTGTGTCTAAGAACATCAAGCTCAGGTATTGTGAATAACAACATAATGCTCAGGTAGTGTGCCTAACAACACCATGCTAAGGTAGTGTGACTAAAAACGCTATGCTCAGGTAGTGTGCATAACACCACCATGCTCCTGTAGTGTGTCTAATAACACATTGCTCAGGTAGTGTGTCTAACGACAACATGCTCTGGAAATGTGACTAACAACACCATGCTCAGGAAGTGTATCTAACACCACCATGCTCAGGTAGTGTGAATAACAACACCATGCTCCTGTATTGTGCCTATCCACACAATGCTAGGGTAGTCTGTCTAACGACAACATGCTCTGGAAGTGTGACTAACAACACCATGCGCAGGCAGTGTGTCTAACACCACTATGCTCAGGTAGTGTGCCTAACAACACCATGCTCAAGTAGTGTGTCTAAGAACATCAAGCTCAGGTATTGTGAATAACAACATAATGCTCAGGTAGTGTGCCTAACAACACCATGCTAAGGTAGTGTGACTAAAAACGCTATGCTCAGGTAGTGTGCATAACACCACAATGCTCCTGTAGTGTGTCTAATAACACAATGCTCAGGTAGTGTGTCTAACGACAACATGCTCTGGAAGTGTGACTAACAACACCATGCTCAGGAAGTGTATCTAACACCACCATGCTCAGGTAGTGTGAATAACATCACCATGCTCCTGTAGTGTGCCTAACCTCACAATGCTAGGGTAGTCTGTCTAACGACAACATGCTCAGGAAGTGTTTCTAAGCACATCATGCTTAGGTAGTGTGAATAACAACACCATGCTCAGGTAGTTAGCTAAACAACACCATGCTCAGGTAGTGTGCTAAACAACACCATGATCAGGTAGTGTGACTAACGACACCATGCTATAGTAGTGTGACTAACATCACTATGCTATATTAGTGTGACTAACAATACCATGCATAGGTAGTGTGCCAAACAACACCATGCTCAGGTAGTGTGACTAACAACACCAGGCTCAGGAAGTGTGCCTAACAACACCATGCTCCGGTAGAGTGACTAACACCACCATGCCCGTGAAGTGTGACTAATGACATCATTCTCAGGTAGTGTTCCTAACATCACAATGCTCAGGTAGTGTGACTAGCAACACAACGCTCAGGTAGTGTGCCTAACAACACCATGCTCAGTTAGTGTGACTAAGGAGACAATGCTCAGGTAGTGTGACTAACAACACCATGCTCAGGTAGTGTGACTAATAACACCATGCTCAGGTATTGTGACTAAAAACACAATGCGCAGGCAGTGTGTCTAACACCATTATGCTCAGGTAGTGTGCCTACCAACACCATGTTCAGGTAGTGTGCCAAACAACACCTGGCTCAGGTCGTGTGCCTAACAACACCATGCTCAGGTTGTGCTTAAAAGCACCATGCTCCGGTAGTGTGACTAACAATACCATGCTCAGGTAGTGTGACTAATGACATCATGCTCAGGGAGTATGCCTAACAAATCAATGCTCAGGTAGTGTGCCAAACAACACAATGCTCAGGTAGTGTGACTAGCAACACAACGTTTAGCCAGTGTGCCTAACTACACAATGCTCAGGTAGTCTGACTAAGAACACCATGCTCAGGTAGTGTGTCTTACACCACTATGCTCAGGTAGTGTGTCTAACACCACTATGCTCAGGTAGTGTGCCTAACAACACCCTTCTCAGGTAGTGTGGCAAACAACACCATGCTCAGGTAGTGTGTCTTACACCACTATCCTCAGGTAGTGTGCCTAATAACACAATGCTCAAGTAGTATGCCAAACAACACCATGCTCAGGAAATGTGTCTAACAACACCATGCTCAGGTAGTGTGTCTAACGACACCATGCTCTAAAGTGTGACTAACAACACCATGCTCAGGAAGTGTTTCTAAGACCATCATGCGTAGGTAGTGTGAATAACAACACCATGCTCAGGTAGTTAGCTAAGCAACACCATGCTCAGGTAGTGTGCTAAACAACACCTTGATCAGGTAGTGTGACTAGCGACACCATGCTATACTAGTGTGACTAACATCACCATGCTATATTAGTGTGACTAACAACACCATGCATAGGTAGTGTGCCAAACAACACCATGCTCACGTAGTGTGACTAACAACACCAGGCTCAGGAAGTGTGCCTAACAACACCATGCTCGGAAGTGGGGAATGGTAGGAAGGACGTGGGGATGGGGAGGGTGGAATGGTAGGGAGGACGAGGATTTTATATTTTTTTAACAGGGTGGCGGACCTGGAGCTCCACTCAGACTCGCCTTTGACCATCCCCACACACAAATGAGTCACCCTACAATGTTCGGTGAGGCTTGCCCCAAACGTCTGGCCAAAGCCTCGAACTAACATGTAATGACGAGACAAGTTGGCCTCGCGCTCTCTTCCTCTTACTATTCTCCTCTTGTCTTTTCTCTCTCTCTCTCCTATCTTTATTATACCTTCCTCCTTCCTACCTCTCTCCACTTTTCCTTCCCTCTCCCTTTCTTCTACCAGTTATTAACAACCTTTACGACGAGTGATTGTGGCAAGTGTAACAATGGTGACTTGTTGCCCTTCGTTACAAACAGACAGATATTATCTTTTATAAATATAAGCAAGATTTATATCTAGAGCCTGTTTATCAGAGATTTATACAAATCCTTACAGTTGTGGCAGGAAAGAACAGGTGTTACAGTTATAGAAAACCTTACTGTTTATCATCAGAGCGGTGAGACTAATTTTTCCAAAATTTATATCACAAATTTTATATGAGAGAAGAATTAGTGTAATTATACCATGACGTTAGAGAAATTTGGGCACCCGTAGTATTTTGCATCAACAGATTAAAAGGCTCAACTTGACCACAGTCGGTCTGAATACATAGATCTTGTGACGTAGATCTCATTGTCACAGGACTTATAATGATTGTTGTCGACAAGCTATCTCTTTATCATAGTAATTTTTTATTAATTCCAAATATCTAGCAGGAAGGATACCTGATTCCTGTGCTCACTACTAGAAAAGGATTTTTAATCAATACATTCTGGGGCACATATCCGTATCGTAGATAAGGTGCAAACTAGTTAGACATAAAAATATAGTTAAATTTTCCATTATGAACACCACACCCATCCAGTGGGAGGATGGGTGTGGTTCTGCCACACCGTAGATAAGTGGCAAATTAGTTAGACATAAAAATATAGTTTAGTTTTCTATTATGCACACCACACCCATCCAGTGGACAGCGGTGGCATGGTTACGGTCACTTGCTAGCAGTAAAACAGTAGGCAAACTTCACTGGGATTTTTTATAACGTTTGGCTGACACGTCAGCCTCACCTTTTCCTGGCCCGAGTTCAGAAGCATCTAATGAAGAACTTAATGCCACATCAGAAGTGACATCAGTGTTTAGATCAAATCCCTCGTTTATACGCATCTTGGAAGGTTGGATGCCCACCGCATTGACATCAGAAGACGTGGAGCGAGCCGTCGGGTCCAGGGAGATGCAGCAGGCCGTCATGGACCGGATCACTCTGTTAAATGTTCGCGCCAGCTTGCCTCGGTTCTCAGGCGTCAACACCACGATGAGGAAGATGCCTATCCCTCTCAGGCAGTTAAGGCTCGAGGGAATATACCACAGGTAGTTATACCAAGCATGTGAGGGCTCGACGCTGTTGAATGCCACTAAGAAGGCAATCACCTCCATGAACCACATCGCCCCGGACCACATCACCATAATCACACCTTCCGTCAACCTGTGGGAAGAACTTTGTGTAAGATAACCTATCGTTATTGTTCATGGCAAAGTTCAGGTGCATGTTTAGCCTGAGGTAGCCGAGGCGTATATAGAATAATCGTTTACACCATAAATAACAACAGTAAACCATATATTAAAAACAGGACCCAAATCTACCGTTTTGTTCTTAAGAAAGCACAAGTATAAGATGATACAAGTATAGGTCAGGTAAATGTAAGTATTAACCTTATTAAAGTCTAAATATTATACAACATATATAAATTACAATTAGTTTTTAACATTATGAAGTAAAGAGTCTGCTATTAAAGAAAACAAATTCTTAACAGATTTCAAAAGATTTGGTGCCACAATTATCACCAAAACACGCTATTGTGCAGGTTCATATATGCTACAAAATTTGTCGAATACATATATATGTAAGTACATATATTTAAATAATTGCAAATATGTAAACTTATGAGCCTGACAGCTGAGTGGACAGCGCTCGCCATTCGAAGTCCTAAGGTTCCGGGTTCGATTCCAGATGGAGGAAGAAACAAATGGACACCATGCTCAGGTAGTGTGCCTAACACCATGCTCAGGTAGTGTGCCTAACACCATGCTCAGGTAGTGTGCCTAACACCATGCTCAGGTAGTGTGCCTAACACCATGCTCAGGTAGTGTGCCTAACACCATGCTCAGGTAGTGTGCCTAACACCATGCTCAGGTAGTGTGCCTAACACCATGCTCAGGTAGTGTGACTAACAACATGATCAGATAGTGTGTCTAACAACACCATGCTCAGGTAATGTGCCTAACACCATGCTCAGGTAGTGTGACTAACAACATGATCAAATAGTGTGCCTAACAACACCATGCTCAGGTAGTGTGACTAACAACATGATCAAATAGTGTGCCTAACAACACCATGCTCAGGTAGTGTGCCTAACAACACAATGCTCAAGTAGTGTGTCTAACAGCACCATGCTCAGGAAGTGTGTCTAACAACACTATGCTCAGGTAGTGTAACTAACAACACAATGCTCAGGTAGTGTGTCTAACACCATGCTCAGGTAGTGTGCCTAACACCATGCTCAGGTAGTGTGCCTAACAACACCATGCTCAGGTAGTGTGCCTAACACCATGCTCAGGTAGTGTGCCTAACAACACCATGCTCAAGAAGTGTGCCTAACAATGCCATGCTCAGGTAGTGTGCCTAACAACACCATGCTCAAGTAGTGTCTAACAACACCATGCTCAGGAAGTGTGTATAACAACACTATGCTCAGGTAGTGTGAATAACAACACCATGCTCAGGTAGTGTGCCTAACACCATGCTCAGGTATTGTGACTAACACCACCATGCTCAGGTAGTGTGTCTAACACCATGCTCAGGTAGTGAACCTACCAACAACATTCTCAGGTAGTGTCACTAACAACACCATGCTCAGGTAGTGTGCCTAACAACACCATGCTCATGTTGTGTGCCTAACAACACCATGCTCAGGTAGTGTGCCTAACAACACCATGCTCAGGTAGTGTGCCTAACAACACCATGCTCAGGTAGTGTGCCTAACAACACCATGCTCAGGTAGTGTGCCTGAAAACACCATGCTCAGGTAGTGTGCCTAACAACACCATTCTCAGGTAGTGTGCCTAACACCATGCTCAGGTAGTGTGCCTAACACCATGCTCAGGTAATGTGCCTAACAACACCATGCTCAGGTAGTGTGCCTACCGACATCATGCTCAGGTATTGTGCCTAACACCATGCTCAGGTAGTGTGCCTAACACCATGAACAGGTAGTGTGCCTAACAACACCATGCTTAGGTAGTGTGACTAACAACACCATGCTAAGGGAGTGTGCCTAACACCATGCTCAGGTAGTGTGCTCCTAACACCATGCTCAGTTAGTGTGCCTAACATCACCATGCTCAGGTAGTGTGAATAACAACACAATGCTCAGGTAGTGTGCCTAACACCATGCTCAGGTAGTGTGCCTAACAACACCATGCTCAGGTACTAACAACACCATGCTCAGGTAGTGTGCCTAACACAATGCTCAGGTAGTGTGCCTAACACCATGCTCAGGTAGTGTGCCTAACACCATGCTCAGGTAGTGTGCCTAACACCATGCTCAGGTAGTGTGCCTAACACCATGCTCAGGTAGTGTGACTAACAACACCATGCTCAGGTAGTGTGCCTAACACCATGCTCAGGTAGTGTGCCTAACACCATGCTCAGGTAGTGTGACTAACAACACCATGCTCAGGTAGTGTGCCTAACACCATGCTCAGGTAGTGTGCCTAACACCATGCTCAGGTAGTGTGCCTAACAACATCATTCTCAGGTAGTGTGCCTAACAACACCATGCTCAGGTAGTGTGCCAAACAACACCATGCTCAGGTAGTGTGACTAACAACACCATGCTCAGGTAGTGTGCCTAACAACACCATACTCAGGTAGTGTGACAAACATCACCATGCTCAGGTAGTGTGCCTAAAAACATCATCCTCAGGTAGTGTGACTAACAACACCATGCTCAGATAGGGTGTCTAACAACACTATGCTCAGGTAGTGTGACTAACAACACCATGCTTAAGTAGTGTGCCTTACAACATCATCCCCAGGAAGTGTGACTAACAACACTATGCTCAGGAAGTGTGAATAACACCACCATGGTCAGGTAGTGTGCCAAACACCATGCTCAGGTAGTGTGCCTAACGACACCATGCCCAGGTAGTTTGCCTAACAACACCATGCTCAGGTAGTGTGCCTAACAACACCATGCTCAGGTAGTGTGTCTAACAACAACATGCTCAGGTAGTGTGACTAACAACACTATGCTCAGGTAGTGTGACTAACAACACCATGCTCAGGTAGTGTGACTAACAACACCATGCTTAGGTAGTGTGACTAACAACACCATGCTCAGGTACTGTTCCTAAAAACATCATCCTCAGGTAGTGTGACTAACAACACCGTGCTCAGGTTGGGTGTTTAACAACACTATGCTCAGGTAGTGTAACTAACAACACCATGCTCAGGTAGTGTGCCTTACAACACCATGCTCAGGTAGTGTGACTAACAACACCATGCTCAGGCAGTGTGACTAACAACACCATGCTCAGGTAGTGCGACTAACAACACCATGCTCAGGTAGTGTGCCTAACAACACCATGCTCAGGTAGTGTGCCTAACAACACCATGCTCAGGTAGTGTGACTAACAACATCATGCTCAGGTAATGTGTTTAACAACACCATGCTCATGTAGTGTGCCTAACAACATCATGTTCAGGTAGTGTGACTAACAACACCATGCTCAGGTAGTGTTTCTAACACCATACTCAGGTAATGTGACTAACAACATCATGCTCAGGTATTGTGTCTAACAACACTATGCTCAGGTAGTGTGACTAACAACACCATGCTCAGGTAGTGTGCCTAACAACATCATCCTCGGGAAATGTGACTAACAACACCATGCTCAGAATGTGTGACTAACAACACCATGCTCAGGTAGTGTGACCAACAACACCATGCTCAGGTATTGTGTCTAACAACACTATGCTCAGGTAGTGTGACTAATAACACCATGCTTAGATAGTGTGCCTAACAACATCATCCTCAGGAAATGTGACTAACAACTCCATACTGAGGTAGTGTGACTAACAACAACATGCTCAGGTAGTGTGCCTAACAACACCATGCCCAGGTAGTGTGCCTAACAACACCATGCTCAGGTCGTGTGCCTAACACCATGCTCAGGTAGTGTGCCTAACATCATGTTCAGGTAGTGTGCCTAACAACACTATGCTCAGGTAGTTTTCCTAACAACACCTTGCTGAAGTAGTGTGTCTAACAACACCATGCCCAAGTAGTGTGTCGAACAGCACCATGCTCAGGAAGTGTGTTTAACAACACAATGCTCAGGTAGTGTGCCTAACAACACCATGATCAGGTAGTGTGACTAACAACACTATGCTCAGGTAGTGTGACTAACACCACCATGCTCAGGTAGTGTGCCTAACACCATGTTCAGGTAGTGTGCCTAACAACACCATGCTCAGGTAGTGTGCCTAACAACACCATGCTCAGGTAATTTTCCTAACAACACCTTGCTGAAGTAGTGTGTCTAACAACACCAGTGTGCTCAGGTCAGTGTGTCTAACAACACCATGCTCAGGTAGTGTGCCTAACAACACCATGCTCAGGTAGTGTGTCTAACAACACCATGCTCAGGTAGTGTGTCTAACAACACCATGCTCAGGTAGTGTGTCTAACAACACCATGCTCAGGTAGTGTGTCTAACACCACCATGCTCAGGTAGTGTGTCTAACAACACCATACTCAGGTAGTGTGTCTAACAACACCATGCTCAGGTAGTGTGCCTAACAACACCATGCTCAGGTAGTGTGACTAACAACACCATGCTCAGGTAGTGTGACTAACAACACCATACTCTAGTGTGACTAACAACACCATGCTCAGGTAGTGTGCCTAACAACACCATGCTCAGGTAGTGTGACTAACAACAAGCTCATTTAACACTCATACTAGATAGTGTGACTAACTAAAACCATGCTTAGGTAGTATTCCTAACAACACCATGCCCAGGTAGTGTGCCTAACAACACCATGGTCAAGTAGTGTGTCTAACAACACCGTGCTCAGGAAGTGTGTCTAACAACACAATGCTCAGGTAGTGTGCCTAAGAACACCATGATCAGGTAGTGTGACTAACAACACCACAAGTGTGCCTAACAACCATGCTGAGGTAGTGTGACTAACAACATCATGCTCAGGTAGTGTGTCTAACAACACCATGCTAAGGTAGTTTGTCTAACAACACCATGATTAGGCAGTGTGCCTAACAACACCATGCTCAGGTAGTGTGCCTAACAACACCATGCTCAGGTAGTGTGACTAACAACACCATGCTCAGGTAGTGTGCCTAACAACACCATGCTCAGGTAGTGTGTCTAACAACATCATGCTCAGGTAGTGTGTGTAACAACACCATCCTCAGGTAGTGTGCCTAACACCATGCTCAGGTAGTGTGACTAACAACACAATGTTCAGGTAGTGTGCCTTACAACATCATCCTCTGGAAGTGTGACTAACAACATCATGCTCAGGTAGTGTGTCTAACAACACCATACTCAGGTAGTGTGTCTAACTCCATACTCAGGTAGTGTGACTAACAACACCATGCTCAGGTAGTGTGTCTAACAACACCATACTCAGGTAGTGTGTCTAACTCCATAGTCAGGTAGTGTGTCTAACAACACCAAGCTTAGGTAGTGTGTCTAACACAATGCTCAAGTATTGTGACTAACAACACTATTCACAGGTAGTGCGTCTAACAACGCCATTCTCAAGTAGTGTGCCTAACAACACCATGCTCAGGTAGTGTGTGTAACAACACCATGCTCAGGTAGTGTGTCTAACAACACCATGCTCAGTAGTGTGTCTAACAACACCATGCTCAGGTAGTGTGTCTAACAACACCATGCTCAGATAGTGTGTCTAACAACACCATGCTCAGGTAGTGTGACTAACAACACCATGCTCAGGTAGTGTGACTAACAACACCATGCTCAGGTAGTGTGTCTAACAACACCATGCTCAAGTAGTGTGACTAACAACACCATGTTCAGGTAGTGTGTCTAACAACACCATGCTCAGGTAGTGTGTCTAACATCATGCTCAGGTAGTGTGTCTAACAACACCATGCTCAGGTAGTGTGCCTAACAACACCATGCTCAGGTAGTGTGTCTAACAACACCATGCTCAGGTAGTGTGTCTAACACCACCATGCTCAGTTAGTGTGTCTAACAACACCATGCTCAGGTAGTGTGTCTAACACCATGCTCAGGTAGTGTCTCTAACAACACCATGCTCAGGTAGTGTGTCTAAAACACACTCATGCCTCATGGTAACTAACAACACCATGCTCAGGCAGTGTGATTAACAACACCATACTCAGGTAGTGTGACTAACACCACCATGCTCAGGTAGTGTGTCTAACAACACCATACTCAGGTAGTGTGTCTAACAACACCATGCTCAGGAAGTGTGTCTAACAACACTATGCTCAGGCAGTGTGACTAACACCACCATGCTCAATTAGTGTGACTAACAACACCATGCTCAGGTAGTGTGTCTAACTTAGGTAGTATTCCTAAACATGCTCAGGTAGTGTGCCTAACAACACCATGCTCAGGTAGTGTGCCTAAACAAGTGTGACTAACCATGGTCAAGTAGTGTGTCTAACAACACCATACTCAGGTAGTGTGTCTAACAACACAATGCTCAGGTAGTGTGCCTAAGAACACCATGATCAGGTAGTGTGACTAACAATAACAAGCTCAGGTAGTGTGTCTAACACAATACTCAGGTAGTGTGACTAACAACACCATGCTTAGGTAGTGTGTCTAACAACACCATGCTCAGGTAGTGTGCCTAACAACACCATGCTCAGGTAGTGTGTCTAACAACACCATGCTCAGGTAGTGTGTCTAACACTACCATGCTCAGGTAGTGTGCCTAAACACCATGCTCAGGTAGTGTGCCTAACAACACCATGCTCAGGTAGTGTGACTAACAACACCATGCTCAGGTTGTGTGACTAACAACACCATGCTCAGGTAATGTGCCTAACAACACCATGATCAGGTAATGTGTGTAACAACACCATGCTCAGGTAGTGTGTCTAACAACACCATGCACATTTAGTGTGTCTAACACCATACTCAGGTAGTGGGACTAAGAAAACCATGCTCAGGTAGTGTGTCTAACAATACCATGCTCAGGTTGTGTGTCTAACACCACCATGCTCAGGTAGTGTGACTAACACCACCATGCTCAGGTAGTGTGCCTAACAACACCATGCTCAGGTAGTGTGACTAACAACACCATGCTCAGGTAGTGTGACTAACAACACCATGCTCAGGTAGTGTGACTAACAACACCATGCTCAGGTAGTGTGTCTAACAACACCATGCTCAGGTAGTGTGTCTAACAACACCATGCTCAGGTAGTGTGTCTAACAACACCATGCTCAGGTAGTGTGCCTAACAACACCATGCTCAGGTAGTGTGTCTAACAACACCATGCTCAGGTAGTGTGCCTAACAACACCATGCTCAGGTAGTGTGACTAACAACACAATGCTCAGGTAGTGTGACTAACAACACCATGCTCAGGTAGTGTGCCTAACAACACCATGCTCAGGTAGTGTGTCTAACAACACCATGCTCAGGTAGTGTGTCTAACAACACCATGCTCAGGTAGTGTGCCCCACAACACCATGCTAGGTACTAAAACACCATGCTCAGGTAGTGTGCCTAACAACACCATGCTCATTTAGTGTGTCTAAAAACACCATCCTCAGATAGTGTGTCTAACAACACAATGCTCAGGTAGTGTGTCTAAAGACACCATACTCAGGTAGTGTGCCTAACAACACCATGCTCAGGTAGTGTGCCTAGCAACACCATGCTCAGGCAGTGTGTCTAAAGACACCATACTCAGGTAGTGTGCCTAACAACACCATGCTCAGGTAGTGTGTCTAACAACACCATGCACAGGTAGTATGACTAACAACACCATTCTCAGGTAGTGTGACTAACAACACCATGCTCAGGTTGTGTGCCTAGCAACACAATGCTCAGGCAGTGTGTCTAAAGACACCATATTCAGGTAGTGTGCCAAACATCACCATACTCAGGAAGTGTGACTAACAAACCAATGCTCAGATAGTGTGTCTAACAACACCATGATGAGGTAGTGTGACTAACAAACCAATGCTCAGGTACTGTGATTAACAACACCATGCTCAGGTAGTATGCCGAACAAAACCATGCTCAAGTAGTGTCACTAACAACACCATGCTCATGTAGTGTGTCTAACAACACCATGCTCAGGTAGTATGCCGAACAAAACCATGCTCAAGTAGTGTCACTAACAACACCATGCTCAAGTAGTGTGCCTAATATCATCCTCAGTTAATGTGACTAACTACACCATGCTCAGGTAGTGTGTCTAGCAACACTATGCTCAGGTAGTGTGTCTAACAACACCATGCTCTGGTAGTGTGTCTAACAACACTATGCTCAGTTAGTATGCCGAACAAAACCATGCTCAAGTAGTGTGACTAACAACACCATGCTCAGGTAGTGTGCCTATACACCATGCTCAGTTAGTGTGACTAACAACACCATGCTCAGGTAGTGTGCCTAACAACACCATGCTCAGGTAGTGTGACTAACAACACCATGCTCAGGTAGTGTGTCTAAAAACACCATGCTCAGGTAGTGTGCCTAGCAACACCATTCTCAGGAAGTGTGTCTAACAACACCATGCTCAGGTATTGTGTTCAACACCATGCTCAGGTAGTGTGTCTAACACCATACTCAGGTAGTGTGTCTAACAACACCATGCTCAGGTAGTCTGTCTAACACCATGCTCAGGTAGTGTGTCTAACACCATGCTCAGGTAGTGTGTCTAACACCATGCTCAGTTAGTGTGTCTAACAACACCATGCTCAGGTAGTCTGTCTAACAACACCATGCGCAAGAAGTGTGCCTAACAACACCATGTTCAGGTAGTGTGTCTAACAAACGATGCTCAGGTTGTGTGTCTAACAACACCATGCTCAGGTAGTGGGACTAACAACATAATGCTCAGGTTGTGTGCCTAACAACACCATGATATGTATTGTGTGTCTAACAGCACAATGGTCTGGTAATGTGCCTAATACCATGCTCAGGTAGTGTGTCTAACGACACCATTCTCCGGTAGTATGTCTAACAATAAAATGCGTATGAAGTTTGTCTAACACCATCCTCAGGTAGTGTCTAACAACAACATGCTCAGGATGTGTGACTGACAACACCATGGTCAGGTAGTGTGTCTAACAACAACATGCTCAGGTAGTGTGCCTAACACCATGCTCAGGATGTGTGACTTACAAACTCATGCCCAGGTTGTTTCTAACAACACAATGCTCAGATAGTGTAACTAACAACACATTGCTCAGGTAGTGTGTTTAACAACACCATGCTCAGCTAGTGTGACTAACAATACATTCCTTATGTAGTGTGTCTAACACTATGCACAGGTAGTGTGCCTTACAACACTATGCTCAGGTAGTGTGTCTCACAACTCCATGCTCAGGTAGTGTGTCTATCACTATGCACAGGTAGTGTGTCTTACAACACCATGCTCAGGTAATGTGTCTCACAACTCCATGCTCAGGTAGTGTGTTTAACACCATGCTCAGGTAGTGTTCCTAACAACACCATGCTATGGTAGTGTGTTAACTTGACATGATGCTCAGGTAGTGTCCCTAACCGGTCCTCGACCAGGTAGTCCACCCCAACACCAAGCAGCCCGTAGTGTGACTAACACCCAGGTACCTATGCTGCAGGTAAGTGTGGCTAACAACACCATGCTCAGGTAGTGTTTCTAACAGCGCCACGATCGATCTCAGAACCAGTGTGTCTAACAACAGCATGCTCAGGTCGTGTGACTCTATCAACACCATGCTCAGGTAGTGTGTCTAAAAACACGATGCTCAGGTAGTGTGATTAACACCATGCTCAGGTAGTGTGCCTAACATTATGATCAGGTAGTGTGTCTAACAACACAATGCTCAGGAAGTGGGTCAGACACCATGCTCAGGTAGTATGTCTAACAACACCATGCTCAGGTAGTGTGTCTAACAACACCATACTCAGGTAGTGTGCCTAACAACATCATGCTCAGGTAGTGTGTCTAACAACACCATGCTCAGGTAGTGTGACTAACAACATAATGCTCAAGTAGTGACTAACAACACCAGCTCAGGTAGTGTGACTAACAACACCAGCTCAGGTAGTGTGACTAACAACATAATGCTCAAGTAGTGACTAACAACACCAGCTCAGGTAATGTGACTAACAACACAATGCTCAAATAGTGACTAACTACAAAATGCTCAGGTAGTGTGACTCTCAACACCATGCTCAGATAGTGTGACTAACAACACCATGCTCAGGTAGTGTGTCTAACAACACCATGCTCAGGTAATGTGCCTAACACCATGCTCAGGTAGTGTGAATAACAACATCATGCTCAGGTAGTGTGACTAACAACACCATTCTCAGGTAGTGTGACTAACAACACCATGCTCAGGTAGTGTGACTAACAACACCATGCTCAGGTAGTGTGACTAACAACACCATGCTCAGGTAGTGTGACTAACAACACCATGCTCAGGTAGTGTGCCTAAGAACACCATGATCAGGTAGTGTGACTAACAATACCACGCCATGCTCAGGTAGTGTGTCTATTAACACCAGGCTCAGGTAGTGTGACTAACAACACCATGCTCAGGTAGTGTGTCCAACAACACCATGCTCAGGTAGTGTGACTAATAACACCATGCTCAGGTAGTGTGTCTAACAACACCATGCTCATGTAGTGTGCTGAACTACACCATGCTCAGGTAGTATGACTACCAACACCATGCTCAGGTAGTGTGTATAGCAACTCCATGGTCAGGTAGTGTGTCAAACAACACCATGCTCAGGTAGTGTGTCTAACAGCACCATCCTCAGGTAGTGTGCCTAACAAGACAATGCTCAGGTAGTGTGTCTAACAACACAATACTCA
The DNA here is from genome assembly GCF_020424385.1 of Procambarus clarkii. NCBI lineage: Eukaryota > Metazoa > Arthropoda > Malacostraca > Decapoda > Cambaridae > Procambarus > Procambarus clarkii. The sequence goes on from NW_025573158.1 coordinate 38,476, forward strand.
GGTAGTATGACTACCAACGCCATGCTCAGGTAGTGTGTCTAACAACTCCATGCTCAGGTAGTGTGTCTAACAACACCATGCTCAGGAAGTGCGTCTAACACAATGCTCAGGTAGTGTGTCTAACAACACAATACTCAGGTAGTATGTCTAACAACACCATGCTCAGGTAGTGTGTCTAACAACACCATGGTCAGGTAGTGTGTCTAACAACACCATGCCCAGGTAGTGTGCCTAACAACACCATGGTCAGGAAGTGTGTCTAACAACACCATGCTCAGGTAGTGTGTCTAACAACACCATGCTCAGGTAGTGTGCCTAAATACACCATGCTCAGGTAGTGTGACTAACAACACCATGCTCAGGTAGTGTGCCTAACAACACCATGCTCAGGTAGTGTGTCTAACAACACCATGCTCAGGTAGTGTGCCTAACAACACCATGCTCAGGTAGTGTGACTAACAACACCATGCTCAGGTAGTGTGCCTAACAACACCATGCTCAGGTAGTGTGCCTAACAACACCATGCTCAGGTAGTGTAACAACACATGCTCAGGTAGTGTATGCTCAGGTAGTGTGACTAACAACACCATGCTCAGGTAGTGACTAACAACACCACTCAGGTACACTAACACACCATGCTCAGGTAGTGTGACTAACAACACCATGCTCAGGTAGTGTGCCTAACAACACCGTGCTCAGGTAATGTGACTAACAACACCATGCTCAGGTAGTGTGACTAACAACACCATCCTCAGGTAGTGTGCCTAACAACACCATGCTCAGGTAGTGTGACTAACAACACAATGCTTAGGTAGTGTGCTTAAAAACACCATGCTCAGGTAGTGTGCCTAACAACATCATGCTCAGGTAGTGTGCCTAACAACACCATGCTCAGGTAGTGTGTCTAACAACACCATGCTCAGGTAGTGTGACTAACAACACCATGCTCAGGTAGTGTGCCTAACAACACCATGCTCAGGTAGTGTGTCTAACAACACCATGCTCAGGTAGTGTGTCTAACAACACCATGCTCAGGTAGTGTGTCTAACAACACCATGCTCAGGTAGTGTGTCTAACAACACCATGCTCAGGTAGTGGGACTAACAAAACCATGCTCAATTAGTGTGACTAACAACACCATGCTCAGGTAGTGTGTCTAACAATAACATGCTCAGGTTGTGTGTCTAACACTACCATGCTCAGGTAGTGTGACTAACACCACCATGCTCAGGTAGTGTGCCTAACAACACCATGCTCAGGTAGTGTGACTAACAACACCATGCTCAGGTAGTGTGACTAACAACACCATGCTCAGGTAGTGTGTCTAACAACACCATGCTCAGGTAGTGTGACTAACAACACCATGCTCAGGTAGTGTGTCTAACAACACAATGCTCAGGTAGTGTGTCTAACAACACCATCCTCAGGTAGTGTGACTAACAACACCATGCTCAGGTAGTGTGACTAACAACACCATGCTCAGGTACTAACAACACCATGCTCAGGTAGTGTGCCTAACAACACCATGCTCAGGTAGTGTGTCTAACACACATGCTCAGGTATGCTCAGGTAGTGTGTCTAACAACACCATGCTCAGGAAGTGTGTCTAACAACACCATGCTCAGGTAGTGTGTCTAACAACACCATGCTCAGGTAGTGTGACTAACAACACCATGCTCAGGTAGTGTGCCTAACAACACAATGCTCAGGTAGTGTGACTAACAACACCATGCTCAGGTAGTGTGTCTAACAACACCATGCTCAGGTAGTGTGTCTAACAACACCATGCTCAGGTAGTGTGTCTAACAACACCATGCTCAGGTAGTGTGACTAACAACACCATGCTCAGGTAGTGTGTCTAACAACACCATGCTCAGGTAGTGTGTCTAACAACACCATGCTCAGGTAGTGTGACTAACAACACCATGCTCAGGTAGTGTGACTAACAACACCATGCTCAGGTAGTGTGTCTAACAACACCATGCTCAGGTAGTGTGACTAACAACACCATGCTCAGGTAGTGTGACTAACAACACCATGCTCAGGTAGTGTGACTAACAACATAATGCTCAGGTAGTGTGACTAACAACACCATGCTCAGGTAGTGTGACTAACAACACCATGCTCAGGTAGTGTGACTAACAACACCATGCTCAGGTAGTGTGACTAACAACACCATGCTCAGGTAGTGTGACTAACAACACCATGCTCAGGTAGTGGGCCAAACAACAGCATGCTCAGGTAGTGTGACTAACAACACTATGCTCACGTAGTGTGCCTCACAACACCAGTTTCAGGTAGTGTGTCTAACAACATCATGCTCAGATAGTGCGCCTAACAACACCATGCTCAGGTAGTGTGACTAACGAAACCATGCTCAGGTAGTGTGACTAACGAAACCATGCTCAGAGAGTGTGATTAACAGCACCATACTCAGGTAGTGTGACTAACGACACCATGCTCAGTAGTGTGCTTAACGACACCATGCTCAGGAATTGTGCCTAACGACACCATGCTTAGGTAGTATGCCTAACAAAACCTTGCTCAGGTAGTGTGTCTAACAAAACCATGCTTAGGTTGTGTGACTAACAACACTATGTTCAGGTAGTGTGCTAAACAACAACTTACTCATGTATTGTGTCTAACGAGACCATGTTCAGGTAATGTGACTATTGACACCATTCTCAGGTAGTGTGCATAACGACACCATGCTCAGGTAGTGTGCCTAACACCATGAACAGGTAGTGTGCCTAACAACACAATGCTGAGGTAGTGTGTCTAACAACACCATGCTCAGGTAGTGTGACTAACAACACCACGCTCAGGTAGTGTGCCTAACAACACAATGCTCAGGTATTGTGTCTAACAACACCATGCTCAGGTAGTGTGACTAACAACAATATGCTCAGGTAGTGTGACTAACAACACAATGCTCAGGTAGTGTCTTAAACAACACCATGCTCAGGTAGTTTGACTAACACCACCATGCTCAGGAAGTGTGGCTAAGGACACCATGCTCAGGTAGTGTGACTAACATTAGTCATGGTGTTGTGACTAAAAACACCTAGATCAGATAGTGTGTCTAACACCACCATGCTCAGAAAATGGGACTAACAACACCATGCTGATTTTGACCCTTCCATGATTCATGCTAAAATAGTTGGAGTTGTAGACAAGTGGATTCCTGTAGTTATGTTTAAAGACACTGGTGCATCATTAACCTTGATTACTTTCAGTATGTTGTCCAAGGTCAATAAGATTGATCTGGATGAAGAAATTCTTATACAGGGTATAGTTGGGGTAGTGCAACGTATTCCCCTCATGCAAGTTTACATTAAATCCCCTATACTCCTGGACTATGTACCGTAGGTGTGTGTGATGGGGAGCCGGTCGACCTAGCGGACAGCACGCTGGACTTGTGATCCTGTGGTCCTGGGTTCGATCCCAGGCGCCGGGGAGAAACATTGGGCAAAGTTTCTTTCACCCTATGCCCCTGTTACCTAGCAGTAAAATAGGTACCTGGGTGCTAGTCAGCTTTCACGGGCTGCTTCCTGGGGGTGGAGGCCTGGTCGAGGACCGGGCCGCGGGGACACTAAAAAGCCCCGAAATCATCTCAAGATAACCCTCAAGATACCTTACCTATTCCTGGAGTCGGTATAATTCTTGGAAAGGACATTGCCGGCACTATGATAAACAGTCATCTTCCCATCATGCTCAATGGCCCAGGTAGATTTCTCTCAGCAACAAGTGAGATTGCACCTGAAGTGTATCCAGCCTTCGCAGTCACCAGATCTCAAGTCGTAAATTCCCAGACTGATGTTTCCAAACCTACAACCGGAGGGATGGCTGGAAAACCTTTAACGTTAGAACCGGAAATCAACTTGGTTGACACTTTTATGTCTATGTTGGATGAAGCTAGTACAGTTGAGGGAGTTGTGCCAAGTAAGGAAGTTGTACCTCCTGTAACTACCTCTTCCCCTAATTTTGATGTAAAATTCCACACCTTAACCCAACTTCAACAGAGTGATTCTAGTTTAAATGCCTGTTTTTCTGAAGCTGTTAAGGAGGAGGATGCTTTGGCAGATGATGTTGGATACTTATTCCAAGATCAGATGCTGATTAGACGATAGAGAACTAAGTTATCTCCCTCTTCAGAGGACTGTGAGAGTGTTACCCAGCTTGTGGTCCCCAAAGCATACCGGTGTACCGGTATAGCATATGGTGTTGAGCTGGTGTCTGCCCGTCGAGTGGTTGTTAAACTAACAACAGAGGAGGTGTATAGGGCGTTTTTATGTCGGTACGAGGGGCGGACCTTGCCCCTGCCCGAAGGCGCGGGCACTGTGACTGTCTCTGATCGCAGTGGTGCCATTATGTATGTACGCGTGCATGGGGCGCCCCTGGAATTTCCGGAGGGACTGCTGAGGCGTTATTTCGGCCAGTTTGGGGCGGTCATCAGTGTGCGGTTGCACCTGCTCTCCTCGGGTCCGCTCAAAGGTGTGCGGTCCAATATTCGCACCCTAGGAATGGGCTGCGGTCAGACATTCCTTCTCAAGTGAGGCTTCTGGGGTGTTCTGTCAGAGTGTTTTATGCTCGCCAGCCTCGTACGTGTTACCGTTGTGGTCTCTTGGGTCATCAGGCTGCTGGGTGCTCTGAACCTGCCGTCGCGCCCATCAATTTCTTCCGTGAGGAGGATTTCCCGCTGCTCCCTGTGGAGGAGGATTCGGTGGGTGTGGACGCCGCTTTGGCTGCTGCCGTACCCTGTGTTTCGCCTGAAGCGTCTCCTGCAGATGTCGCCCCTCCTCCAGAGGCTGTGTCGCCTGTTGCGGTTGCCTCTTAGGTGGTTGCATCGCCGTCGGGTGTTTGTCCTGCCCCGGTTGCTGTCCTGGATGCTTCTGTGGTGTTTCCGGCTACTGTATGCGCGGCTCCCCCGTCTTCCTGTTCTCCGTCTGTGGTTCCTGTCACTGCACCTTTGCCGTGTGCCCAGGATGTGCTGGGTGCCGGGGTCGTTGTGGGACCTCATACTGTGCTCGACCTGGTTCCCCGTGTGGTTGAGGATGCTGCCGTCCTGCGGCGGGCGTCGGTTCGCCCGGCTTGTGTTGTCCGGGTCTCTGGGTCGACATCCGGCTCTGATGATGTGAGGCCGGTGCCGAAGCGTTCACGGAGATTTTCTGATTACGCTGATGCGGGCGAATTCGATGATGGTGGATCTTCCAGTGAGAGTGGTGAGGTTCTGTCCCATTCCTCGGTGGTGACAGAACCGAGGAATGTGCCTGCAGCTGCCTGTATCGATGTTTCTTCTCGTGAGGTGCCTGTGGAGCTTGCTTCTAGTGCGTCGCCTGCGTCGGATGGTTCCGGTTCTGCGTGGGGGGTGGTTCCTTCTGCTGGTGAGCGTAGTGGCCTGGTGATGATGTTCAAGAAGACTGCTCGCTCTGGGGGTTCCGTGCCCCCAGTTTCGTCCCCTGGTACATCGGCAGCGGTTTTGCCTCCTCTTCCATCTCCGACCGTCTCTACTGTGTCTCCTGAGGTATCAGGTGTGGGGTTGCCATCTCGGCGGCCTTCATCGTCTTCTCCTGTGCGTCTGGCGGCGGGGCCGTCTCGGGGGCCTGCGTCCGCTTCTTCCGTGTCTTCTTTTTCCCTTCGCTCTGCCTTACCTCATTATGCGACAACTGTCGCCCAGCTCCGGATGCTGCCGTTTCCGCCGGATCTGGTGGTTCCCGAGTTTATGCTCGCCCCCCCTGAAGCAGGGGGACCGTTGGCCTACCGATTGGGAGTACTTAGTGTGGGAGGCTTATAAACAGAAATATCCTAGTCATGATTTTCCTGAGAAGTATATACCTACCACTGTCGTGTCTCCTCCTGTTAAGTGATTTTTGTGTGTTTGTGCTATGTGTTGTGGTGTTGTGTTCGTTTGTGTGTGTGGTGTGCGGTTGGGTGCGTGTGTGCGTGGGTGTATTTTATTTACTTTATTGGTGTTATGTGTTGTACCTCTCTGTGTGGTTTTCAGGGCCAGTTGGTTTGTTTTGTGTTGTTTCACGGGTTGGGTTGTTGGGTGAGGGGTTTGGATATTTTGTCAATGTACTGCTGTGTTTCTTGTTTTGTTTGTCGGCCCTTCAGGCCGATGTTTTATGTATTTGGTGCTTAATGACTTTGTGCCTTTGTAATTTCTACCTGTGCCTTTGTCCTTTGTAACTGTGCCTTTGTGATTATTGTAATTTGTTGCCTACCTCATGCTTGCCTGTACGTTTAACATTGCACGACACGTCTTGCACTGTTCCTTTTCTAATGTGATTGTGTGCTATGTGTAGTTTTTGTTAATTCCATTACCCTCCTGTATTTTCTTATTGTCTATATTTACTGTGTTCCTTTGTGTTTATGTACATTGTTGTGTTTTTCTTGTCGGCCCTTCAGGCCGGTGTTTAGTGTATTTGTCTTTCTTTGTTTGTGCATTTGTGTTTGTGTTCTGTTTTGTTTCTTGTTTTATTGTATTTATTCGCATGTATGCATGTAAAAATAAATATAAAAAAAGTGTCCTAGTAGTTAGTAATTGTATCAACGAGATCTCTGGAGAAGGCTTGTACATTCGTTATTTTGTAATCTTGATACCATTCTGAAATACAATTAATAAAGTGGTCATGCAAACCATATGGAATATTCATTTTCCGTCTCTGATATCTATTAGGTACATCACACTGTACTTCATAGGAAGCACAAACTGCATAGTGATCACTAACCAAGTGATTTACCAACAAACATTCCATACTATTTTGCACAAGGTTTCTACCAATTACATAATCAAGTTTGCCTCCCGATAAATGAGTTTGGGTATCCGTAATGCACAGTTAATCTATTGTCATAAACATATTTGATAAATTTGCATCCATTATCGTTGTTAGTACTGTCTCCCAGCGTAATATGTCTAGCATTAAAATCTCCCATGTATATTGTCACATGATTGTCTAGATCTGGGAGCAAGGTTACATTGAGTTTCTGGCTTTTGGCATATACGTTGAGGAATGAGAAGTGACCTGCTGCAGTTTGTTCATGAAAGTGATGGTACTGTGTGTGTACATTGTGTGACGAGCTCACAAGAGTGTGTGGTAAATCACTTCTTATGTATGTTAGTAGGCTTGTGGAATTGCTGTTAGTATAGGATGCATACCCTCTGTTTTTTCGGGGGTTTTGTTTATCATGTTGGAAGTGTAGGCTCCTGTATAGCAATTATATCAATGTTGTTACTGGTAACATGTGCAATTAGATCATTCAATCTTATGTTGATGCTACGAATGTTCCGACTGAGAAACCAAATGATTCTTGTGTCAACAGCAGCCATCGTCTTGGTGTTGTTCCTCCGTGGGATTGGTGGTCCCATTGTTGTCCTCGTCCCACTTCCACAATGTGTCAATTAGTGACTCTTCGATGTAAAGAGCCGCACCAACCTGGTGTTTGGTGTCGTCAGAAACATCTCGTGATGACAGCAGTCCCCTGATTACTGAGGAGCTCGGGATGGTCCGTGAGTGAATGTTCTCTGTAAGTTGCATGACATAAGCACTGTCACGCCAGTATATTATCACTCAGGTACTTGACTTGAACGCTTTCGTTTAGTTCGTTAATCATATATGCTGGTGCGGGTCGACTGCCTTCTCCAGTTAATGTTTTTGTGTCGCTATCACTGCTGTCATCACTGAGTTGACTGACGACGTCGCCGCCCTCATCTCTGCTGCCGCCGCCACCACTGCCGCCGCCGCCACCACTGCCGCCGGCGCCGTCACCACCACCACAGGAACCTTTACCAATGCGGGACAGCTGTGACACAGCAGTGTGGAGGCTGCTGTATCTCTTGTGAAGGAGCCCGACGTAGCATCTCTATAATTTAGGCCATTTCTGCTACTTGCGCTTGCAAGGCTGCCAACTGTCCTTCAACTGTTGTCTCAGGTTGTTGTGTGTTGTCAGGGGCGTTGCTGGTACTGTCACCACTATGGGATGGGTCAACAGTACTAGAGCCGGCATCAGTAGGCACTTGTTGAGTCTCGGGCACTTGCCTCCTTGTGCCAAGGGAGGCTGGCCGTTTGGGACAGTCTGAGTGCCAGATGGTTACTCCCTCCGTACCACATCTGAGACACTTCAGCGGCGGTTTAGATTGAGCCACAGTTTCAGGTTGTTGCCCTGCTTCTGTTAGTGTTCTGTGGCTCCTGTTCCAGCTTTCTTTGGTTTCTGGTCTTCTTATACTGACAGTCTTTCAGTGCATGAGGACCGGAACAGAGAGCACACTTGGGTGTGGGGCACTAGCAGTGTTTAGCTATGTGGCCACTGCCACAGCACTTGTAACACTCCACAGGGTCAGGCTCCCACAACCTGAACGTGCTGGGGCGCGCATACAACCCAGCAAACCAATACCTGTCAGGTGGCGGTTCAGTCTTCTTCCAGACTATGACTATTTGATCGGTAGGCTTTCCATTCTTGTTGAATCTTCTTGCTTTGTGTACCCAGTCTAACTCATAGGCCCAGTCCAGTGGATACCTGTGATTGTATCTGTAGACTAGGTATTCATCCATCTTCTTGTTTCGTGATGGATTATCTAGAAGGGAGAGCCTTACATCACCTATTTTCCCTTGTAGAAGAGCAAGTGCAACATCCTGTTTCTTTCTTGAAACACACACATATGGGGAGTTGACATGTGGACGTAGCACGCCTGCAGAGCCAGGTGGGTACACCTCTCTGTTTCTTGCTCCACACTATCTTGTCCGCCACACTCATGCCTTCAAGGAACGTCAGATGTGTGTACTCGCCCCTTGGTGCTACTGGATGTCGTCCACCCTGTTGTTCACCAGGCTTTTGTTTCCCTTGTTTCCTTATCTGGCTTTTACTTAACACCTGCATAAACCCATCACTGGATGGTGGAGTGATAGTGTCACCGGTCATGGTGGGGGAGAACCCTGATGGTCCGGCAGCCGCCTCTTCCATACTTGCTCCTTCAGGCAATGTTAAATGGAGTAATTTCACCCGATACCTGGTTATATTCTTTTATAACCATTTGATGATGATTAGCATGACAAATAGAAGAGCAGGCAACATGCCTTACCAGTCATCAGCGCCAACAGTCATAAACCTGCTCTGAGGGATAGAGCCCTCTAAGTGGGTCCCAGTAGGACTAACAGCCAAGGCTTAAGTATGCCAGAGGAGAAAGGTCCTTAAAGCACAATACAATAGGGCCTGGACTGCTACCCCAGGTGGCCATCGATCTCTTGGGTAAACAGGTGGTGGGGTGGGCCTGTGGTTGTGCTGGCCTCCACCCCTCACACACACACAAAATATATGAATCAGCAACATTGTAAATTAAATATGCAATCTGGTATGCACATGACTTGAAACTGGAGTTATGTAAATTAATTGGATCAGGTAAAGCATAGTAAATTTTATCATAAAACTGAGAAATGTAAATTTCATGAAAATAATTAAACAAGTATTCAACACTCAACATGTAGTACAATATGATACTTAATAATTGATAAAATGTAGAAAATATACACAAAAGAATTAACATGTAATGCAGAACATATAGCAATAAGGCATCAAGAATTTAAAACAAAATTAACTTCCTGTAAATGTGTAAATAATATAAAAAAGAAACACGGTGGAAAGAATTCAAGATTATTCTGCAATGATATAGCAACTGCTGTAATTAGCTTATAATAAACTTATAAAGTACTATAAACACAGGTACTGTAATATTTAATATAAAATGCTGAAAGAAAACTTCAGATTAAGGGTTGGGGGAAAACATATAAAATTTGTCTATAAGGACATTTATTGTCTATAAGGACAATAAAAATTTGTCTATATGAAAACATATAAAATTTGACATATAAACATATATGTCAAATATGACATATTTGTTTGTCTAAAATTTTCAACTGCTGAAAAACAATTATTATTTATACTTAATACACTGCAACCGAATGTACTTGAAATCACTTAACATAACATTACTAATGAACAATGGAACTTGTAGCACCAAACACCACAAAAAAGGAACTGAGTGAGGAATGGGCAGCTAATTCCTCTTATCAAGTCACTGGAGTAAAGAAAATTTGATATACAGGGTTAATTCCATATTAAATCACAATTATTGTATAGCACGGTGAGTACCAGCTATAGTTTTCTTAGCTCCGGGCTGTGGTGTACTCAGAACAACTTTGGCTAACGTGAAGAATGATGACGAGGAGTCATGTGGAGTGGGGGGGGGGGGTTGTTGTTGTTGTTGAGTTAGGGGCGACGACGATCGTGGGATCGGATGCGCCCCGGCGTACCCGGGAAGGGTGAATCGCGAAGCCAGGAAAGGCGAAACACCAAGCCAAAACGCGAAACGAGTGACGCCAAGAACTAAAAACTAATATGCCACACGGCAAAGAAACGCTCAAAGGGAGAGGCAGAAGCACATAATATAACAGGGGAAACAAACAGCCAGAGGGGCACACAGCATATCATAGAGCAAATACACAGGAAATCAGAGCACATACTTGCCCGGGAACCTGGCCTGCAGGAACCGTACACTGAACGCCTCCCAGAACACCCATTGCAAAGGGTCCCGTCCATCCACCAGGGACGCCATAACATCCGGAACCGGGGCAACAAACACCTGCAAACTGGGGACCCAGATGGTAGTACTCATGAGGTGAGAAGTCGCTACTCACCCCCACAGGAAGGGAACTTGCCCACCATGAAAGTACTCCGGTCCGTCAGACAGCAGTAACTAGGCAATCTTTGACCAGTGACCCGGCGGCATCACAGACACCGGCAACATGTCCCCCAGGGCCCCAACGCGCACCCGCACCACAGGGGTACCCGCGGCCCGGGACACACCACTAGACGACAGCAGGGAACCTGGACGGCGCACATCCTTCCGTAACGTCACCACCAGGCCACGCCCAGCACCAGAGTCCACACCATCCCTGGCAGTGGAAGCCACCACCCCCCACTGCGGAGAGTCCCCTGGCGGAGAAAGAACTGAAGGCACGTCCGAGACACAGGCACCAGAACCAGCATGCACATGGACCTCCGCCACCACGAACTGCGGAGACATCGACGGATATCGTCAGAGCCGGTAAGTGACCCAGAAACACGGGTACCACGAACCAGAGGAACCGACGTCCGACACAGAACGGCAGCCCAGCAAACACAAATCATCTAGAAAACTTTTGTCTATCTCTTCTCATAGGTGTGGGAATGATTTGCATTGAGAATGGTGCAGGAGAGCCTTTGAGAAACTTTTAATAAAAAAATCCAAACACAAAGGTTTTATAATAAATTGTTTTTCTACAACTATTTTGTTCCTAATGTATTACAAATAGTTTTTACATGTTTAAATATAAAATTTATGGTGTTTTTTGTAAAATTCATTAAAAATTGTGAATGATATTTATTGGCTGAATGAAACCTTCAAAATCCATTTAGTTATAATATGATCAGAAAAAAGTAGTTTTCCAAATTTTCTAAAACCCGCTCTTTTTAACACAATTTGACTCCTTATGCATTCCACTAAACACTAATATCATGTTTAAATATATAATTTATGTATTATTCCCCATAATAATTTATATAAATTATAAAAGTTGCTGGAAAGTGGTGTGAAAGAATCTGAAAACGTTTTGTTGTCTTATATTGGCGTGTTCTTATTAACTATGTCTCAAGTGCACAGTTTATCAAACAAGAAGATTAACATTCGTCAACCCTTAAAATCTTATATGTTATCTTGCTGGTGCAAAATGGGTGAATCTTTAAGAACAGCTAGTATCAATATGACAAATGGTGTTTTCTCTAACTCAAACATTGTAGGGTTCATTATTCTACACATATTTCTAATGACTCTTTGATGTTTACATTCTCTGAAGTATAACTGTGAAGGCTGTGTCCATCACTCTCACCACAGATTCTTGAACTCCTCTCTGCAGGTTCAACTATAATTGTTTCCATTCTGAATCTCCATGGACATTTGTATCCAAAATGAAACCAATGTGGTTTCCTTCAGCCAGCACATTTGCTCATTCATTTCCACAGATTCCAACATGGTAGGGGATTTACAGAAATTTGGCTATTCATATTGTTATCTATTAAAAATATGAAAGCATTTCCAGATGATAATACAAATACATGAGTTTATGATAAATTCGTTTTCTGTGATATAACATTGGTATGCTTTTCCCAGCAAAACACAAAACATATAGAAAACGTTCGTCTATCTCTTCCCATAGATGTAGGAATGACTTGCATTAAGAATGGTGCAGGAGAGCCTTTGAGAAACTTTTAATCTAAAAATCCAAACACAAAGGTTTTATAATAAATTGTTTTTCTACAACTATTTTGTTCCTAATGTATTACAAATAGTTTTTACATGTTTAAATATAAAATTTATGGTGTTTTTTGTAAAATTCATTAATAAATTGTGAATGATATTTATTGGCTGAATGAAACCTTCAAAATCCATTTAGTTATAATATGATCAGAAAAAAGTAGTTTTCCAAATTTTCTAAAAATCGCTCTTTTTAACACAGTTTGACTCTTTATGCATTCCACTAAACACTAATATCATGTTTAAATATATAATTTATGTATTATTCCCCAAAATAATTTATATAAATTATAAAAGTTGCTGGAAAGTGGTGTGAAAGAATCTAAAAACGTTTTGTTGTCTTATATTGGCGTGTTCTTAATAACTATGTCTCAAGTGCACAGTTTATCAAACAAGAAGATTAACATTCGTCAACCCTTAAAATCTTATATGTTATCTTGCTGGTGCAAAATGGGTGAATCTTTAAGAAGAGCTAGTATCTATATGACAAATGGTGTTTTCCCTAACTCAAACATTGTACGGTTCATTATTCTACACATATTTCTAATGACTCTTTGATGTTTACATTCTCTGAAGTATAATTGTGAAGGCTGTGTCCATCACTCTCACCACAGATTCTTGAACTCCTCTCTGCAGGTTCAACTATAATTGTTTCCATTCTGAATCTCCATGGACATTTGTATCCAAAATGAAACCAATGTGGTTTCCTTCAGCGCCTTCAGCCAGCACATTTGCTCATTCATTTCCACAGATTCCAACATGGTAGGAGATTTACAGAAATTTGGCTATTCATATTGTTATCTATTAAAAATATGAATGCATTCCCAGATGATAAGACAAATACATGAGTTTATGATAAATTCGTTTTCTGTGATATAACATTGGTATGCTTTTCCCAGCAAACACAAATCATATAGAAAACGTTCGTCTATCTCTTCCCATAGGTGTAGGAATGACTTGCATTGAGAATGGTGCAGGAGAGCCTTTGAGAAACTTTTAATAAAAAAATCCAAACACAAAGGTTTTATAATAAATTGTTTTTCTACAACTATTTTGTTCCTAATGTATTACAAATAGTTTTTACATGTTTAAATATAAAATATATTGTGTTTTTTGTCAAATTCATTAATAAATTGTGAATGATATTTAAGGGCTGAATGAAACCTTCAAAATACATTTAGTTGTTCTATGATCAGAAAAAAAGTAGTTTTCCAAATTTTCTAAAAATCGCTCTTTTTAATACAATTTGACTCCTTATGCATTCCACTAAACACTAATATCATGTTTAAATATATAATTTATGTATTATTCCCTAAAATAATTAATATAAATTATAAATGTTGCTGGAAAGTGGTGTGAAAGAATCTGAAAACGTTTTGTTGTCTTATATATTGGAGGAGAGCAAGGAGGAAGGAGGAGGGCAAGGAGAAAGGAGGAGGAGGGCAAGGAGAAAGGAGGAGGAGGGCAAGGAGGAAGGAGGAATTAAGAGGAGGAGGGTGGAGAGGAAGGAGGAAGAGGGCGAGGAGGAAGGAGGAGGAGGGCGAGGAGTAAGGAACAGAACGAGGAGGAAGGCGAGGAGTAAGGAACAGAACGAGGAGGAATGCGAGGAGTAAGGAACAGAACAAGGAGTAAGGAACAGAACGAGGCGGAAGGCGAGGAGTAAGGAACAGAATGAGGAGGAAGAAGGAGGAGAGCTAGGAGGAAGGAGGAAGATGGGGGAGTGGGGAAGGAGGAGGTACAAGGAGGAGGACTTCGGGGAGGGGGGAACTAAGTGACGGAGGAGAGGAGGAGGGGGAGAATAGCAGGGGTAGAAGTAGTAGAGGTAAACAGGGGAGGGCAAAGAGGAGGAGTGAGGGAAGGGGGATGAGAAGGAAGGGGAAGTGGAGGGGGTGAGGGTAGGGGGAAGAAGTAAGAGAACGGGGTGGTAAGGAGGGGGAGGGGTAAGAGAAGGGGGATGGGAAGGAGGGCGAAAAGGAGGGGTAACAGACGGGGATGAGGAGGAAGGGGCAGAGAGGAGGGGTAAGAGAAGGGGAAGAGGAGAGGAAGGGGGTAAAAGAAAGGGGCTAAAAAGGGGGGAGGGGTAAGAGAAGGGTGGATGAGGAGGATGGGGAAGAGAAGGAGGATGAAAATGAGGAGGGGAAAGAGAAGGGGGATGAGGAGGAATGGGAAGAGGAGGGAAAGAGAAGGAAGGGGAAGAAGAGGGGAGAGAGAGAAGGGGAAGATGAGGAGGAGGGTAAGAAAAGGGTAGAGGAGGGGGAAGAGAAGGGTGGAGGAGGGGAGGATGAGGAGGAGGGGGAAGAGAAGGAGGATGAAAATGAGGAGGAAGGGGAAGAGGAGAGGAAAGAGAAGGGAGATGAGGAGGAATGGGAAGAGGAGGGAGAAGAAGGGAGGGGGTAAGAGAATGGGGTAGGGTAAGAGAAAGGGGGAGGGGTAGGGGTAAGGGAAGGGGGATGAGGAGTGGGGAGGTGGTAAGAGAAGGGGGGATGTGAAGGAAGGGAAAGAGGAGGGGAAGAGGGGAGGGGGTAAGAGAAAGGGAATGAGAAGGAGGAAGGGGAAGATGGTAGGAGGGAAGAGAGGAAGGTGGGGAGAAGATGGGGGGGAGGGAGAGTAACAGGATCTGTGTGACGGCTGGGGCATATATATACACTATAGGCCTACAGAGTTGCCATGACGTGTTAGGGCGCAGGATTTAACAGGCATGTCTTGGTAGATGACTATGGTGTGTTCATCTTTATAAAATACAGCAAGAAAAATAATGAATCAGATAATAATGTTTTACATTAATTTATCTCTGATTTTACTAATGAATTAAATTAATATTATTAAGTGAACATGCAGGTTGGTGAGGCAGCGACGGTTGTCGTGTGGGTCCCACCAGGCGAGGGCCAGTAGTAGCCCGCTGACCATCACCCGGGTGGTGGTCCAGTGTTTATACCCGCGCGTAGTGACCATCACCCCCTCCCTCCCCCAGCTCCACCCCTGCCTTCTCCTACCCCTCCCTCCCCTGCTCTACCCCTTCCTTCTCTTACCCCTCCCTCCCCTGCTCTTCCCCTTCCTTCTCTTACCCCTCCCCCTGCTCTTCCCCTTCCTTCTCATACCCCTCCCCCTGCTCTTCTCCTTCCTTCTCTTACCCCTCCCCCTGCTCTTCCCCTGACTTCTCTTACCCCTCTCCCTGCTCTTTCCCTTCCTTCTTTTACCCCTCCCCCTGCTCTACCCCTGCCTTCTCTACCCCTCCCCCTGCTCTACCCCTTCCTTCTCTTACCCCTTCCCCCTGCTCTTCCCCTTCCTTCTCTTACCCCTCCCCCTGCTCTTCCCCTTCCTTCTCTAACCCCTCCCCCTGCTCTACCCCTGCCTTCTCTTACCCCTCCCGCTGTTCTTCCCGTTCCTTCTCTAATCCCTCCCCCTGCTCTTCCCCTTCCTTCTCTTACCCCCCCCTCCCCCTGCTCTACCCATTTCTTCTCTTATCCCCCTCCCCTGCTCTTCCCCTTCCCTCTCTTACCCCTCCCCCTGCCTGCTTCCTCCCCTTCCTTCTCTTACACTCCCCCTGCTCTTCCCCTTCCTTCTCTTACCCCTCCCTCCCCTGCTCAGCCCCTGCCTTCTCTTACCCCTCCCCCTGCTCTTCCCCTTCCTTCTCTTACCCCTCCCTCCCCTGCTCAGCCCCTGCCTTCTCTTACCCCTCCCCCTGCTCTTCCCCTTCCTTCTCTTACCCCTCCCTCTCCTGCTCAGCCCCTGCCTTCTCTTACCCCTCCCCCTTCTCTCCCCCTTCCTTCTCTTATCCCTCCCCCTGCTCTTCCCCTTCCTTCTCTTACCCCTACCCCTCCCCCAGCTCTTCCGCTTCCTTCTCTTACCCCTCCCCCTGCTCTTCCCCTTCCTTCTCTTACCCCTCCCTCCCATGCTCTACCCCGGCCTTCTCTTACCCCTCCCCCTGCTCTTCCCCTTCCTTCTCTTACCCCTCCCTCCCCTGCTCTTCCCCTTCCTTCTCTTACCCCTCCCCCTGCTCTTCCCCATCCTTCTCTTACCCCTCCCCCTGCTCTTCCCCTTCCTTCTCTTACCCCTCTCCCTGCTCTTCCCCTTCCTTCTCTTACCCCTCCCTCCCCTGCTCTTCCCTTCCTTCTCTTACCCCTCCCTCCCCTGCTCTACCCCGGCCTTCTCTTACCCCTCCCTCTGCTCTACCCTTTCCTTCTCTTACCCCTCCCTCTGCTCTTCCCCTTCCTTCTCTTAACCCTCCCCCTGCTCTTCCCCTTCCTTTTCTTACCCCTCCCCCTGCTCTACTCCTGCCTTCTCTTACCTCTCCCCCTGCTTTTCCCCTTCCTTCTCTTACCCCTCCCTCCCCTGCTCTTCCCCTTCCTTCTCTTACCCTTTCCCCCTGCTCTTCCCCTTCCTTCTCTTACCCCTCCCCCTGCTCTTCCCCTTCCTTCTCTTACCCCTCCCCCCGCTCTTTTCCCCTGCCCTCTCTTACCCCTCCCCCTGCTCTTCCCCTTCCTTCTCTTACCCCTCCCCTTTCCTTCTCTTACCCCCCCCCCTGCTCTTCCCCTTCCTTCTCATACCCCTCTCCCTGCTCTACCCCTTCCTTCTCATACCTCTCCCCCTGCTCTTCCACTTCCTTCTCTTACCCCCTCCCCCTGCTCTTCCCATTCCT